>DWIY01001483.1:0-10057 GCA_018248615.1 Erynnis brizo brizo
AATTAACATGCCTTTAATAAGTTTGTGTTGTTGTATGATTACGAATACTAAAAATAATTAAAATGAAATAGGAGTATTAATTAGTTTCAATATGAGTTATTAAAAAAGTTAAATGAAATCTCATTTTTACTGATATTAAAAATTTACCAATTTGGTACCAAATTATTAATACTCGCATAAACAAGAGACGACGCGTCGCTCTCGAGAAAGCGTGGCGAAAATAAACCGAAGTTCGGCCGAAATTCGGCCGAATTTTTTATTTTTACCGAATGTTCGGCCGAAGTTCGTATTCGGTTCAAACCACATTCGGCCCATCCCTAGTTTTTATGTCAACAAGAGTGTTTTCATCAATAGAATAGAATTAGATTAATAATGACGTATTTTCATAATTATAAACTTTTAAATTATAAACATTTGGTCCACCCTTATTAAACCTTACGAGTTTAATAAATATTCATGTTTGTTGTTCTTAGTTCTTACCATACCTACTTTGATATATGGGGCGGCTACTCAGATCATCAGTTCCTTGCCTCTTTCTAAATAATATACAACGCCAGCAAGACCTCTACTAATAGACCTGCATTGCAGACGCGTCCACTAACTGCCAATACTAACAACTGGTTCGATCGCACGCTATGGACGACTGGTCTAAAGAGATGGAATCGCGGGGACAATAAGATGAGACCGCGCGATACAGAACCAGTAAATTTAATGTAATTGCTTTTAACCAAACACACAAAAAACGTTTAAAGAGAATTAAGGGAATCTAATCGCTGAAATGCGCAAAGATCCGCCATTTCAATAAATATTCAGCGCTTGGAAAATTTGAGCAACGTCAATTAAATTTAGTGAAGATACTTGGAAAGAAAATCACTACTAACAGCTTATATGAGAGCTTTCGTGCTTCAAATGGTACTTTCAGGCGTTGGTCCCGGTTATTATCTATGAATCGAATATGACGAAGATGAACTTGTCGGAGGCCCTATGTCCTATGGATTGAAACGCCCCATACGGAAAGTAATGGAATTTTGGTATGTTAAGAAATTCCAATTGGATCAGCGTGCCCGAAAGTGGGGCATAGAAAAAGGTTTAGCTAACATTTTTACGTAGTTTATGAAGTTACCAATCTTCCTTATTGATAGCCTTATGGCGCAAAGGTTCACTAGACATGGGAAAATTTAAATTTTAAGTTTTCAAAAATAGTTTGTTTCAGGTTCCCATACGAACGTTCTTTATGGCTCAGCTCGCAATAGTTGGGAAATCAAAATTTGAGGGCTGTTATGTATTTAATCTCTAGAGCAAGTTTTTTTACTCCGCCTCTCAGTATCTATCACAGTTATGATAATTATGATCTATGCAATTATCTGAAATATTTAAAGCATTTGCATCCTAAATTGGAGTACGTACGTTAATTTAGGATGCAAATTACCTTTGAGTTTAGCTCTCACATATTAAATTGAAATCGGTTCGTTCTTTCTTATATTGTGCACATTGGATGTATGTGTCGCTTAAAAACATATTATACCGGCACCAATCATTAATAACTTTGGAAAACAGTGACTGGCCTCAAGCGGCCTCTTCGCGCTCTTTCAACCTTTCTATAACAATGGACGAAGCACAGATACTCAAAAATAGGTCAACGCTTAAAACATTGTAAAACATCGCTCATGCTTTTCAAACTGCTAAGCGTTTAGTGAATAAAAATTGTCAATACAGAAAATTGTACGTCAATTAAAGTTATTTTGCTGGTATGCCGGTACAAAAGGCACTAACGCAATGTCAATAGCCCATGATATAAATAACTCACACTCCGACATAACTTCTGTAACACTTTCTTTAGGGACGGCATTCCGAGATCACCACGTGGGCCGGGCTATTTCAGTTTCGGAATCCTCCGCGAGGAATTGTTCATGGTCACTTCTTGCACAACATTGGACTGTTAATCATGACACTATTAAAAACACCTGTCGTCACCGCACTTCGCGAACATCGAAAATATACACTTTCATGAAAAAAATTCCACAATTTCCGCGAGTCTAAAAGATGCGGCTCCACGATTATGTAAACAATTTGCATTGTGCGAAATGGAACACACCGTGAAACATTTTATAACACAATTTTTCCATCGGACGGCCCGTTTTCGACTCTACACCCGGGTGATAAGATCAAGTGTAGTAAACAGTGGAGCACGCGGTATCGTTGGCTAGGTACGAGTACGTTGCGGACCGTAAGGCACCGTACTAGGCGGCGACGAGCGTGCCGACATACGAAAAACAGACCCAATAACTTCCGCAATAGAGTACAATTTGAAACGAAACAAAACTTCAAATTGTTCGAAAATTAGTTTGAAATTTTCGCAATTTATTACTTTTTCTATGAAAGTTTCACGACAGCTCGCGACCGCCTGAAATACAATACAACGTTTACAACATTCGTGATTATTTTACCTACTATTGCGTGCTATCTAATTGAGGATTGTTAATCAAGTAAAGTATTTACTTTATCACTGAACTATCAAGTTCAGTGATAAAGAAAACTATTGTTTACAATACATAATAGAAAATAGTGTTTGATAAGTAGTATAGCTAGTATATTTTATTTGTTAGCCACCTAAAAATAAAACTCATGTAAAACGAATGAGTATCGAAACAGCACACAATTTATTTCAATATTTGGGCATTAGATATTTACATTTTTCAATTGTATGAATTTTGAGAGGGTATCCAAAACCATCTTTGTTCTACGACACCAAAAGTTTGGGAATCTCATTAGTAGGTAGGTAGAATGAATTCTAATGAATACTAAATGCTCTTTACTTCCTGGACATAAAATACCATAAAACATTTACCTTAAAATATAAAACAGAAATACGATCTTAATCTTTTGCCTAATAAGTGGATAATCCTTAACCTTGTTTTCCTTTAACAGATTATTATTATAGGACAGCATAGGATTAATTTGATAGTATTGGACAGCATGTCCATGCCATTGAAAATACCCATAATAATATAGTTTACTTATTATATTTAAGGCCTTGGTCCACCAACCCGCAATAGGCCAGCATGGTGGACTAAGGCCTACATCCCTCTCATTGTGCGAGGAGACCCAACCCTGTAATGGGTCATTAATGGGTTACTGACAATATATTTAAAAAAGTTTAAAGTAGTATACCAAACTGGCTTCTTGGCAAATTATAAACAAAATGATAAAAAAACTGTTTTTAAGGAACCATAAATTTTGGCAACAAAAAATAATTTAAAATTTCAATTTCCAAACATTTAAAAACCTAATAGCACATCTTCATACTCAGAAAGTCAATAAAATTTCATCTAAAGACAACAAAGAATCAGAAAATCAAAAATAATTAATTATTCCACACAGAGATTCGCCATAAAACAAAAAGACTGCTAGTATCAAGGATAAGGTCACACATCGACAATTTCTGCAGAGTCGAAAATAAATAAACACCTTCAAGGTACCCATGCCTTATAAGCTGAGTTAAGAGGCATAACAAAAGAATATATTTTTGACTCATTGTCTAGTAAAGACAATCTAAGAGACATTTAAATACAGTACTATTTTTGAAATTTATAATTTCTGGATACCACATAATTAATTACATTGTGGTCAGTTTCAATAACATAATGTTGGGTATGGGAAAGCACTGAAGTGTTTGAATATTTCAAAAAGGTGTCTACTGCAGCCCTCATAACCATCAGTGAAGCAGCATGTTATTTATGTCTTGTGGTTACTTCAGTGGTTACTAGAGAAATTTGTTTAAGAAAATATTCTTTGGCTAGGGGTACTCAGGCCAATTATTATGACTAACTGGACTGCTATCCTTAATATGGGGATTGTTACTAACAGTTTTTACTGCCGCACTCAGAGACGACATTTAAAGTTAATGTTCATTAACATACAAATAATCGTCTTCATTCCTATTGACATAAGTGTCATCTATAATTACTTAAGAGACCATTAACGTTAATGAATGTCTCTGAGTACGGCTGTAAGATTATTATTACATTAAGATCCTTTTTAAGGAAAATAAAAAATATCTATAAATATATATGTACTTAAATAATTACTTCAAATTACTTCAAATATTCAGTTTTAACCCTAAAAATAAAAGTCAAACCATAGTTTATAAAGTGTTTATTTAATTTTAATGTACAATTTACCAAAATAACTTAACTCTACTCACTGCTATAAAGCTAAATCAGTACCTTCCTAAACCGCTGTGCGAGAAAGCAAAACTTACACTAAATAAATAACTAACCAATTTTAAATAAGTACCTACCAAGAAATACAAAACTGTGGGTGTTTACTTATAAAGGTTTAATACACGGTTACTAAAAGTCTAAAACTCTATGAATATACTAATACTAGAATGTAAAATACAATTAATTGCATTTTTATTGTTTCTGGTATCTTTTGAGTTGCTTTTGGTTTAGTATTTTTTTAAATCTAAATGGCCATGGAGGACGGCGCGTTTAAACAAAGATTAGATTTTAATTTTTTTTTGTGATTACGAAGAAATTCTATAGAATTACGAATGAACTTAGCACCAATAAGGAAACAAACGCTCAGCGTTCTTACTCTATTTAATATTACCTATATTTAAATAGCATTATCTATAAATAACACTCATAACTGAAGATCAGTAAGAAGTAGGTAGTATGAACCAGTCCTATATACGGAATGTATCGTGAATAATCCCTTCAACAATGGTGAACGATTGAAAACTGTGAATATAAGTACATGAAATAAATAAAAAATAGTTATTATTACAAAAATGATGGACATTACTAAATTAAATTTAAGAGAATAAAATCATAAACGATATAGCTTAACGGTCAAATATCTAGATACATATTCCCGTGGAGCTTTTAAAAGCTGATAAAATAATTAACAAAACGGCTCCGATATTCTTGCCATAATCTAGTTTGCTATTATAACAGCAATAAATATTGCTATAAATAAGTAATAAATAAACCATGGATGACTAATGGATAATTTGAAATTTAACATATTTATGTTAAAATAAATCAATATTACGGAATATTTGCCTGGTCAAATTTAATTAAGTAGGTACTGCAAATAGGCACTGCACTGTCATGATAAGGGATCTTATATAACTTGGAAGTAAAATCAGTTGAAGAACAAGAAGAACACACATTCTATTGTCGCAGTTGTTAGACGGAATAGTGAATAGTTTATCATTAGTCCACGATCCAGTCATCGTAAGGGATCTTCTCCAGGATGCGGTCGAGGAAGCGGGACATCTTCTCCGCGAGGTCTCTCTTCAGCTCCGGCTTCATCTCCTTCAGCAACTCCTGGGCGTTCGTGTTGATGAACAGGTTCAGTGCCGCTTCTGAAGGTTAGAAAAGGTTCAAGTTTAGTACCTAATGATGAAAAGTTTAGAGGTCATTGTTGCCGATTTTATATAAGACCCTAGGCCGCGCCCATTTTGGACGCGATTTTGTACGAATTCAAACGTACGCATAAACAATCCCGACCTTAGAAATACTATGAGAGCAATCACACTGCATGTGAGTTAGGCCGCGCTTAGTTTGGAAGCTATTTCATGGGAATTTAACACGTGCGGATACGTACGTTCACGCACGAACAATCCCGAAATTAGAAATACTATGAGCGCTCACACTGCATGCGTTAGTTAGTCATCAATTTATTCAGCCTAAAATAGCACGTAAGTGGACATGAACTTTGTCATTAGCGTCACTGTAGTCATGTAAGGGAACCCGACCCTTCTCCGTATTGCTCTAGTAGTAGGTAATCATACAGGTTTATTGTTTTCCGTGTTGCTCTAGTGTACATTTGTAACCATACAGGTTTATTGCCAACCTATCTGTTTCCCAACTGCGATCATCAGTAGGTATTAGATATCATCAGGGAAGATGGTTCAACATACTCTTCTGAGGATTAAAACGGTTCTGAGTTGCCGTTATAGCCGCCTTGTGTGTCTCATATTTCAGTATTTTAGACAATTAATCTATATGTATATTATGTATAGAAAAATGAATCGTTGTTCGTAGTTTTGCTAAAACTCGAGAGCGGCTGGACGGATTTGGCAAATTTTTACCCGACTGCGATAGAAGGAGGGTTATGTTTTTCGAGCGTATCTATGTATTGTTTTAAAATGTTTGTGTAAGTCTACGAAAAGTTTAAACGATGAGAAGACTTGAAAATAATGCAAGGAAAATTAAAAAAAAATTCTACTTCTTTTGCAGTATGAAGTTTCTTTATTTGGAAGAGCAAAGTCTGCCGGGTCAGCTAGTTTTTATAAGTGGCGTCGATTAGACCCATGTCCAGTGGACTACGAAGGAAGAGAAGAAAGAAATAACATAAGTAGGAAAGTCATGATACTTACGAAGAACAGCGTTGCTGTTGTCTAGATTCTCGACTCCCATCTGGATGTCCTTGACGGAGAAGTCCAGCTTCAGCTGCTTGAGCTTAAGGTAGGTGCGGCCGTTGCGCTCATAGGGCTCCCCGCGGAAGTACACCTTGGCCTTAACGCCATCTGTGGGGAGAAAAAGTTGGTATATTAAACACTTGGATTAAACACGATTCGGTCGTATTATTATGTCGAATCAATTTGAAACTTTGCATAATAATCAAGGCCCAATGACAGAGCAATAATATTATGAAAAATTCAAACAAAATAAGGAAAAATGTATTGCATTGTAAAAAAAAAGTGTTGATTTGTATGGTGTCAATAGATATCCTAAAAGGCACTTCACGCTTTTTTTACAATTTTTCCTTATTTACCCTGTACTTAAATTAAATATATTTTTATTTTTTCGTTCGGATTTTTATTAAAACGTGTTTTTAACTGTTTATTTAGTATTACATTACATACATTACATTGCACTTTATCTAAGCAAGCAAACAGTGATACGAGCCAGAGGAATCTCCAGCAGTGCGTTGCCTGCTTTGAAGGAGAGACCATTTTACGGCCTTTTTGAAGATAGAAAGCTGAGATAGGAAGTACCTAATCCTACGAAAATAAATCAGTCGGAAAACCGTTCCAAACCTTGTAAGTTCGACGCAAGGAACAAGGAATAAAAAAATTCAATTTAAAATTTCATTTCATTAGGTAGGCTTTCTAACTAGTAGATTGTAGTCAATAGTTTTCACAACATTCATTCTTAAACATTAATCAGTAGAATAACGATAATTATAATGACAAACATTAATACTTGCAGTGAAAAGGAATAAATGCGTTAATGAGGCGAGAGTGGTCGCAGATCTAGAAAGTGACAGTGAATCACCACAAAATGCCCACACTCGGTATTGCGATATTTTTTTCGTGTGAGCTTTATTCAATCAAATCATGATATCATACTGCTTATTGCTTCGATTTTGAAGCAAGTATTAATATAATAAAATAAATATTTAAAAATGAACCGCTGTTTTGAATAAATTTGGCTAATTTTAGTTTCCAGCTAATTTAATTCCAAGGTAAGTTTGAACAATGAGAAGAATTGAAAAAAATTAGTGGAAGATAAAAAATAAAATGTTTTTCTTTATGAAATACCCTGTTTGTTTTTTTAAAAAAACAATTCGCAGTGTCGGAAGAGATCCTCCACCTGATTTTCGTCGGCATTAAATCATTTGATGATGTGACTATGCCAAAAGGGAATAACAAGATCTCTACTCAAACTGGAACTACAAAAAAAATTTTTCATTACTTCACAATAAGCAACGCACTGACGACTCCTCTGGTGCTTCTTGTGTGGCACGTTAACAGTTATTTTTTTAAATGGCGTGCTGGCTGCGTCATCCATTTTATACGCAAAAGTCAAAAATAAAATTTTCTAAAATTATATTCATTGCTACGGTATTCAAACAAGAATTTTTACACAATATACAATATTATGTAATTAGCCAACTAACCTTGTAGAAGAGGACAATAAACAAAAGTCGGTAAATAATTTAAGCTAAATCTGAGTATATAATACGAAAAACAAATGAAGCAAAAACAAAACTAATATCTATTTCGGAATGTTTGTTAAGTAAACATTAATAAATTTATTATTAGGCATCGCCAAATGTATGTACCTGCGATAATTTATGGGTTGAAAATAAACATGATGTTCGTTTAAGTAAATTAAAGGTTTTTTAGGACATTTATAGAATTAAACTTCTGATCAGAGTTTTTGCTCCATGATGTGGAAAACTAAAGAACTAATTTCTTTCTCTATCAATTATTGTGCGAATGATGGCATAATTATGATGTTTCTAAGGCAATGAGCTTGCAAAAAGCTTGCTTAACGAAGACAGATGTAGTGTGGCTACATGAAAGACGAATGTGGCGCCGCCATTGAAGCTGACGTCAGTCCACTGCTGGACATAGGCCTCTCCCAAGAGATGGCAATGAGCCCGATCTTCGGCTCGTCTCGTTCAGTTGCTTCCCGCCACCCGACGCAGATCGTCGCGTCGCGTCATCAAGCAGGAGGGCGTCCGCGATCTCCACATATTATATGATATTATGGCCAGTATAAGTTGGTACATGTTACAGATCTTAGTCTCATTGAGTTGTATTATCGAGCAGGAGGACGTCCGCAGTAGAAAAAAAAGGAGAACGTTCTCTTACCGTATTCTCCCCAGTAGTCGCCACCGCCCGAGGCGCGGACCACTAGCAGGACGCCGGAGGAACGGTAGCGGGCGCGCGCGCTGATGTGGGGCCCGAACATCGTCAGCTGGAACTGATGCGTCTCCAGGTCCGACCTGCGGAATGGACGTTAAGACTATGTTATATTCGGCATACTGTATAAAAATTTTCTTAAAAAAAACAGGCGGTTAAACGAATGGGGTCGTGGTCTTCGTCGCTAATTGAAATTGGCAACACCAGAGGAATCGCCTGTACCCTTAGAGAATAGGTGTATCCTTAATACTCGGCATAGAAACCTACAAATTTAATATTCTTTATTCGTACACAAGAAATAAAAGAACGAGTAAGGTAGGGTCCAGAAGGCGTTAAGGTTTTAGATCAAAAAGCACAGTAATCAACGTAATCCCTAGAAAAGACTAGCTGACCGATGTTGTTAAAAATTTGAATTCGACCCTAATCAAGATTAACCAAGGTTAGAGTCGTTATGGTATGATCCGCAAATCGATGACTAATTAAAATTTACCTAAGCGACTCATAAGCATACATCATACCAACAACCGATTATTTATTTATCCTTATTGACCAACAGCTAACATTGTTCTTCAGCAAACACCTGTGATTTCTTTGTGTTCATCACACGATGACACATTCGGTCAGTCCTGTGTCAGTGCTCTCCCCACGTGAGACGCATATCTTAGCGATTTTATTTCCTTACATTCTAATCATTGCTTTTTATGACTGGCAAAGTTGATGGTTACATTCCAATCATTGGCAATGTTGATGGTAAGATATGACGCACGAGTTGATGGATAATGATCAAGGGTAATAATGAGCTTCCAGATTTTTGACTGCAGAACCTATCGAGGTACGGTAGGTAGCACCTTTCGCGGACAACGGGCACAAGAAAACTACACTGATGTCTACAAACATTGCTAGCAATGTAACAATGTCTTTGAATGTGGATACAGAATAGTAGTAAAACAAATAAGGCAGGTAACAGTGGTTTTAGCGTACTTCACTAACAAACATTTATATTGCTAATACTAATTTCCAGCACCAAATTCCAGTACCTGCCAGCCAGGTACCTACGCAGTTTTTGTGTTCGAATATTTAAAACAAGCTCTTCAACATGCTTATATGCTACATCACTCAAACACTGCTCGAAAAATGTCTGACAGCTCTTGGGCTAATAAATTTGGGATTTATCGCATCGGATATCACTCTTATCGCATTAAATCGTTAATTTTGATGTAGTATACTTTAGCAACCGTCATAAGTCGTGAGCACAGAGATATTAGTGGTAGTAAAGACACTTTCGACCAATGTATAGTAGTAGAAGAACACGCGCTAGACCAATAGATGACGTACACTGACTGACGAACCAATCGCGTGCACGAACGGCGCAGTTAAACCGACCAATGA
>DWIY01001484.1:0-10054 GCA_018248615.1 Erynnis brizo brizo
GTTACGTTTTTGGTGCGCAACCTATCGTGCGCAACTTTCCAATTTGGTGTGAGCAGTGCAGCTAGGTCGTGGGTAGTGTGTACTCTTACTTTGCCTATACTTTATAATGCTTTCTCTCACTCTTATTTAGTTTTTCATTTGAGGATCCTACTATTAAAGAAATATAGCGCCAAACAGATCGATCGAGTCACCGAAAATCCGCATCAAATTATAACTTCCTTCGAATTACATTTTGAAAAATTTTTTAACTTAAAAGATGACTTTCGCGGATTCCACGACGATCGATACTTTTAGCATTATTATATCAGTGGGTATCTAAATAACCTAAAGGTAAAAAGGCATTGAAATAAAAACATTTAATTTAACAAAATTTAATTTTTAACGTAAACTTAGCATCATTAACGTACCAACCTTAAATTAAAGCTAAGTTTTGGTCGGTGCTTATAACTCAATAATTTTTCAGTTGATACACTCGTACACCGCGGAGTAAAGCTCATTCAATTATATAAATGCCTTCGCCAAATCCAAAAACAAACTTTACTGCATTCAAAGCGAACAATGATCTAACAAATTGCACATGTTTAAATGTTAATGCAACGCATTAGTACTTGGTACAACTATTACTAAACAAAGAGTTGGAGGGATTTATGCAAAACACGCATTAATTGCGGCTCTGATAAATTACACAAAGTTACACCTGCAACCTAATTGTGTAAACAATGTAAACGGGTTTATTAAAACCGAAATTGGGATATGGATCACGATTCACGATTAATTTTAAAATGTAATTCCCATAAAAGAGTGCTTTCAGAAACGTCTGAAAACTTAGTTCAACTTACAATACTTACCTATCTATACAAAATGATTTTTATTGTGCGCGAAAACAATAATAATTTAGTCCATTGACTTAAAATATTGAAATTGGGATGTGGACACCATTCACGATTAATTTCAAAATGTAATTCCCATAAAATAGTGCTTTCAGAAACGTCTGAAAACTTAGTTCAACTTACAATACCTATCTATACAAAATGATTTTTATTGCGAGCGAAAACAATAATAATTTAGTCCATTGACTTGAAATATTGATGACGTCATAAGCCTTTAGACAAAACATACATTTTGTGTGAGGAACCCGGATGAGGACGTAATTTTTCGTACAAACACCCAGTGGTCAAACAATTTCCAACTTTTAGGTAAAATTTCTGTACATTTCAAGTCCATCAATTTGGCGTGGTGGAATAAGACCTGTATAATGTACACTCATAATTTAAAATGATTTGAGGTATTATGTTTATTTGTGTGCACAATATATTCATTAATGTGCTAACCAATAAAAGTTTCTGATCCCAATTTGTGTTCCTTGCGAGAAAAAAAAATCCTGCAACAAAAAAAAAAACATTTATTAAATCCTCATCCTCTAAATTCTTTTTGGGAAGACCCAAAACTAGCACCCATAATAAAACCTTTTATAACTTACAATCTTACATACTTACATAACTTACAATGACCCTTTGCCGACAGACATCATTAAGCCCAGCGATCAAGTTGCAGTCACGTTTTCGATGGGCCTCTGATATTTTTTGCTATCAAATTAATATCTGTAATCAAAATCGTTCGTTTCTTTTACGTTCATCCGGCTCTCAAAGTCATCATTGTCAGAGGTCGCCCGAATTAGGGTCATAGTCAATGGGAACGATATTGAAGTTATTCTATTAGTAGTAATTCTTGCTATGGGCATATGAAATTGATGACTCTTTTCGATGCGAAAGATCAGATTATTATGAGAGGAATTATTATGAGATTTGTTTAAAGGTCTTCTCATGAAGCTAGGCTGCCTTGATCATATTTGGTTGGCTGGTGATATACTTTAGTCCTCTTTTGGACTAAAGTATAACTAGACTGAGCAACCGACACGACAAAATTTAAACACAGGGTTCTGAATGGAGCAGTCCAAATTGAAATTGACATGAAATTGACTTGTTGTACAAGCAACATTTGCGTGTGACGTGGCAAGGACACGGGGTTACTCGACTGTTGAATCTGTCCTCTTTAGTAATAGGTACATATAACTAAGGGCCATAGCAGCATTTTTTTCGTGGGAAAATCGGCCTCCTACCGGCTACAACCCCATGGTATCCCATTCTCCGACAGCGATGGTTCTCAAGGAGGCCTCTCCTCTTTTATGGGATAGAGGAGAGAGGGGAGAGCTGGAGTTCCTGTTTTGAGAGATGCAAAGGAAAACGGTGCTTGCTAATTCAAAAACGCCACAGAATGTATTCTAGGTATCCTATGGACGACCACACTAGACCTACAAGGTGATCAAAGCGCTAAATGAGATTGTAAATAGAAGTATTTATCCTTAAACATTTTCTTCCTAAGAACACCAAAATAAGATCGTTTTGTACCCTTTCTTAATCAAATCATCTTAACAATGATTTTATGTAATCCGATACCGTCTCCTCATAAGTTCAATGACCTCGTGTACAATTAATCAAACCTGGTATTTGCGCAATTGATACTCAGGTCAGCTACTCTGTTACTAGTTTGTTTGCTAAACTGATACTGTGATACATCGCTGCTGATTGCTTGATCACTCGCTAAGTGATACGATCCACTCGATTAACATCCGAGTTACTCGATTAAAATTGCTTAACCTCAACGTAAAACGATTATTCATTTGGTACAGCAAGGTTTCTAAAGAAACTAGTTTCCGCCCGCGGCCTTGTCTACGTTGACCTATGAATTTGGCCCAGAGAGGGATTATAATAAAATATCCTTTATATAACCTATCTTCGCAAACTTTGGCATTTATTATAATAAAGAATAAGACAGAATAAGACTTACCTACAAGTATGTAGGTACAAATCAATTGCAACAGCACCCATATCTCCCTATGTTTCAGATATGAATATTATACTTTGTGCTTGTAGGTTTTATAATAATATATTTTATCGCTTTTGAAATTTTTATTTGTTTACTTATATCATAATTTTATTTTAAATTCCATATTTTTAAATTCCTATCCAAAACCTTTATACCGCAAAGCGTAGCGCAGCGATACTACTAGCGCCATCTGTACCCAACTTCAGTATACTGGAGCTTCTACGCTACTGCACTAGATGGCGCTACGCAATAGAATTCATAAACTTTACTATTTTCGATTTTGTTTTATATTACGTAATTTAAAGTTTTAATTAAAAGAGATATGAATCAACTAGTATAGTTCTTGTTAATAACTTTAGTTGTTTTAAGTTAGGTATTTTGCTACGAATATTCTTGGATAAACACTTAAAAGTACAGGAATAAAAATTTTAATATTTTTAAGGTAGCAATTTAACATAATTATTAATATTTTGCTGTATTTCTTATATTTTACCATACTCCCTAACTACCTACGTACCTAATATAGCGTAGCAAGTTATATACACGCATCATTTTGTAGCATGACCTTAGATGTCTTGCCTCCATCAACGATAGATTGACATGAGTACGTAACCTATATAGGTACCTACAGTAATTATGCTAACGTAGACGCCACTTATGTATAACTACTGTTTACCTAATGAAGATGAAATAATGAAATTGAGATTAAAATTACTAAAAAATATTCTATGAGGTTTTTCACAGGGTTCTTCAACACGGGCAAGAAGGGATTTCGTAACCCATGTGGTCTGTAACCCATTAATGACCCACTACAGGGTCTGGTCTTCTCTCACAATGAGAAGGATGTAGGCCTTAGTCCATCACGCTGGCCTAATGCAGGTTGGTGGATATTACCTGTATCAAAAGAAGACGGTGAAAATTTACGTCATTCACCCTAGATAACCCGTTTCCGCCGGAAATACCAGGGTCACTTATGTTCAGCTGTTTTCCGCGAATTTTACATGTAAATGTTTATGAGCTTATAAAATGTTTAATAATTTTATAAGCCTCTCTTTATTGTGGTGAGAGACCAGTGACTAAAGCTCCAGTGAAACATAATCTCAATTGTAATTACTCAGCCGCTACAATTAAAGACCTTATTGTATTAGGTATACAAGGAATATGGGAACACGGCCCTAAAACGTCACTTGTCCAGCCCACATCAACGGTTGATAGATCGGATCGGTACTGACGACTTTTGTTCCCCAAATAATTAATTTGGACGGTACCAGACGGACCTAACACACGAAAATTAATTACAGCTGAAACTATTCTCGAAGCTTTAGTATTGTTGTACTTACGTATGTTGTTATATTAGGCCCTCAAGGCAAAAAAAGGAATACTGGCTGTATTTTATCATTGTGTACAAGCAATATTGTACAGTTGTACACCAATTCATACTGAAGCAAAGTTATGGTGCGCAGTGAAATGTACGTGAGCCTCCAGATGATTCTTATTGTGGTTTAAATAACTTTATATCTAGGGCCAACTTGTGTATGTTTGAATCCTTATGGCAACTTTATACCATATTCTTAACAACTTAATTGATTATTTGTTGGTAAAACCTTGGTTAGCCATAATACAACAATACGAGTATCTATTAGTCACAAAATGCCATTATGAAAGTCGATAAGAAGGAAAGTTTCAACATAACCAACGTTTAATGGATCAAAGTGACCCAAAAATGTTCAAAGTTACCAGAATTGACTGTAGGAGAATTCATTAATTTTTGGTGGGTATGTACCAACTGCTGTGGCGCATAATCCGTCGATAAGCTTACATACATATTAAATACTGGAAAGACCTTAACTTAGTTATTACAAGACGAATATTTGGATAACCCTTTACGAGTACCTAGTCTTGAGGGAAGAATTAGTAAATTAACAAACATAGATACTATTGCCTCAGTAGTGTCCTAAATTTTACTCAAAGTGCACTATAGTGACCATTTAACTAACAAGTAACTGACCCTTTGATATTCCTTATATAATAATAGCAGTTTCAAAAATATTTTCCTCTAAAGTTAAATCTGAGCTTTTCTGTATTTAATTAAAGCAGTTATTTGATGAGAAGCAATCATTTATTTCTCGCCCCCGCAAAATGGTTAATCTAAGGATATAAGCCTAAGGAATATTATATTAGTCACGATCATTACTATCATTGCTTTATTCTCTCAACAAGACAGTGGTTAATGTGACGCCCCCGCCTTTAGTTCACTTGACTGATTGCTAACTAATTTTCTTAATAGGTCTAGGAGATGATATCGGTTTAAGTGCTTGAACCATGAAATAAGTTTAAGTAGATCATTCAAAGTTTCATCAACTTTATTAACTTTATTATACACCACTGAGTGTACGACATTATGGTTTATGCGATATATTATTATGTAATAACAAACACAACTTTTTGTGTAAGTATTTTTTTGTAAGCTAAGTTTCGCTGTAAAGATTCTTTGAGATAAGAGTTGTAGTCAAAAATCATGTTGCATTCTTAAATAGAGTAAATTTTCGAAAAGTGTATTTTTACTGTACTTATAATAATTCAATATGCATTTATTTAAGTAGGTACTTAATTAAGTCTTTTTTTTTTGTTATTACTTGTCATTTGTTACTACAAAAAAATATACATAATTATAGTGGAAAAGACCCATAAAGATAAATAAAGATTAATCAAAATGCATTGCAAAACCACAACTAACTCGTGATATGTTTTTCTTTCCTTTTCTTTTTTCTATCAGTTTCACCTAGACCAGAACATTCCAAAAAAATTTATAATTTCTTTTTTGTATTTCAACCCAAAATACAAATCGGCTTAATAATCTCGTATCAATTTAACTTTCCCTTTCAGAATTGTTACTTAAGTTCACTTCAAAACGATCTGAATTGCAAATGCCACTTTTTTCCTTAAAATCCAATACACAGCTTAAATGGTTCTAATTGGAAACTCAGAGCCCCTCGATTCCCAGTGATTGGTCCTTTGAGTGGATGCCATCAATACTTTTTTTGAGATTGCGAAAAACGTTTTCTGCGTCTGTTATACATACTATTTTATGCAGAGGTATGATATAGGGACCGTGCAGAAACTATAGAGGGCAGCACAAAACGACAAAACGCCACCTAGCGGATAAAAACGAAAGTTCTCGTTTGTTGTGAACTATTGTTATCATACGTTTTACTTAACCCTTACAGACCCGAGCCTAAAGTACTGAATGTTGGATCACTTTTGTAACTTTTTTATATGTAAAATTAAAGAGCCTGCCCGACAGAAATGTAACCTAAGAGAACATTATGAAGAAAGTTTTTCTTCCCCGTTTTAGCAGGTGATATTTAATTTTATAAAGCGCACATAGCTTTTTTTTAAGAAAGTCATTGGTGGTTGACATCGGAACTCGAATCCGGACCGAAAAAACCGAAATATTAGCCACTGGGCTATTATAATTGTTTCTTCAAAAGAAGCTACATGAACATAACAGATAACATAACATAACATAACAGACTTCGTCAAATTTCGTAAAATGTTTTAACGAAAAAGCGACAAATTATTTGACGATCAAATGTCACCAGTCGATTCACAATTATTCACTCAATTGAAGTGGACTTCAATCGCTGGACTTCAAAAAGCTGTTCAATTTTTTGGTTCCTATACCTATAAATGGTACCTACAGTATATTGATCAAATAGAACCTATGCGAAGTAAGGAAGCCGTCACACTAACGACGCTCGCCACATTTCACTCGCAGTAATTGCGTGTGGCAACTGCGACAACTTTATCTGAATGTCGCGCGCCACTGATGTCACCTTCCATGCATTAAGGCGCGCTAAGAGACACTTCCTGACTCCTCTTGGAAGCGTGAAGCTTGTGATTCGTTTAAGAGCTTTCAGGATTTAATAATTGTTTTTTAAATAAAAAGACTGAGATAAGTATTTATATGATGTGACCAAGCGCGTGACCAATAACTCAAAAGCTGGCAGGTCAGACACTTTTCGATATGTGTTTGAGGCATCATAAAATTATGTTGATTTGATTTTTTGTAACACTAAAAATGCTGACCTGGCTGGCGGGGAAAAATGTTTTTTTTGTGAAAAAAAAAAATTGAGAAAATTAAAAAAAATTAAAACTTGAGTTAATTATCTCGCTAGGCGAGTCTACATTTTATTTAAATATTCAGTTTATTTTATTTTGTTAATTTTAAACACTTTTCACGCGGTCAAAATCAGCTCAACCCTAAAAGGATGACTATAGAGCTGATTTTAATATATTTTGATCAATCTATCCCCCTTTTTCAGATCTGAAATGGGATTGATCAAAATGCCCTGTAAAACCATAACTAACCCACATTCGTGCAAATAAACGTTTTTTTGACTAGCTGTATGGGCTTTATGTATATCATCTATAAATTATGTATTTTAATTAAGTTATATTATATTCAGGCCGGGATTGGAAGCGTGCACGCAGGCGCATAGGATCGTGCAGGAGCACTTATTGCATGCACGCTTTCGACATCACTTTACACTCAAAATCACTAAAGGATATATGGACTGTTAGTACTAGACTACTACTAGTTAGTAAAGTTGGGTTCAATTCAATTTAAATTGGATGATTTAGTTTATAACATGACCTACTGGTTTTATTAAAAGATAGAAACCAAAAATTATGACATGAAGATAATCGGACGCTATGGATAATTTAACCAAACCCACTGATTCCCATCCAAAGAAAGAAACAGAAATGCATATGCAATTTCAAATACATATGCTCAATTTCACTTAATTTTTTCATGATAGGTCTTTAATTTCCAACGGTTATGCAATAGATACTCGCAGTATTTAATATTGCAAATATTATCTCATTAAAAACATACCTTACAATATTTCAATGCTTGTGAAATATTCCGCATTATCTATTTATTATTCAAGATTTCAAAAACACACCATCGAATTTCTTTCCTGAAACAGATATGCGCAAATAAAAAAGCCTGTAAATTCAAATTCAGAACCCCAAACGTAGAATTAAATCACACGTCACCAAAACCTCGGCGTGACAGATACGTCACGCGTGCGACGAACCATCCATCACTCGGTGTGTTAACAGCCTTACCAACTGCATTTTGCCGTGTACAACACCTTATTGCGTTAACGTAAGGTTCATTTTGCTTTGAAAAGATAATATGAAATTTTTGTTACGTAAGTATGTTAACCAAGTTCTTGTGCGGTGCTATCAACACTTATACCAAGGTGATAAGGTGTAAATTGGCGTGTTCTGGTGGATCCGTAAATTTGTTTGTTGGTATGCGGATTTAAGCGTCATACGTTTGGGGGTTGGCGAAACGTAAAATTGCGTATAACTTTATTTTTTAACCGCGAGATTGACGACTTAAGCGTCACGTGAAATGTAATATTTCATCCGATACGCACTTATCTGGTTAAGGTTTATTGGATGACTATGAATATAATAATGGGTCTATGTAAAATTATTTAGGATATTGTAGTAACTTGATTGGTTAGGTTTAATATATTGTTTATAAATTTATATAAACTAGAGATTGCCAAGTAGGTGAAAGACTATTATATATTGAAATTTGAATTTAACACGTAACGGAATATATACACGTCATGTTTGTCTATGTGTGTATGTCAAAGTAAACAAACTTAGTTAATAGTAGGTAGTGTGCGTGGCGTGTTTTTTGATGAATTTCATGTAACTTTAATTGTGCCAAATTTCCATAAGTGTTGTTTTGGATACGTTGCAATGGCATAACAAATGACAACGCAGGTCACCTGAAGTTATGCTCACTGCGGCCCAATCATGATATCTTACCTAAAAGCGCGACGCTCTGTCTGACTCCGTATTGGAAGTAGATGGGTTGCTAGACGTAGCGACCGCGTAGCTAGAAGTTGCTAGAAATAGCGACCATTATTATTGGTCGGTTCGTCAAAAAGAAAAAATAATATGGATGGTGGCCTCAAATTAATTTCTGTGGCAACTTCATTTTTAACATGTTCTATATGCAAACAAACACGCAGTACTTTTGTACCTAAATATATTTCGAGAAAGAAGAAACGTACCTACACATTTCAATAAAACTGTATAACTTAATAGGTTTGCCTATTAGCTTTGCCCTGGAACTACTATTTATCAAATCTTAGGTGGAGCGTCATATATATTTGTCAATGACTTCACTGAAGACTCTTCAGTGTAGGAATGCACTATATCGATCATGAGCCCTAAATTTATATTCCAAGTCGGGCCGATTTGCAGGTGACCATAACCTTTTTGAGGACTGAATCATACCGATAAGTACCCGTACCATTCCGGGCGAACTCAAATGAATCTCAAACTCTTCTACAGATTTCTGTTCTGTGCAAAATAGGTATGCGTTAATAAGAACAAAAACACAGCCTCTCACTTCAAATACACCGATAGAATCTATAACGTGCAGCGGTATTGATTAAAAAAGCAACATAAATTAGCGAATCGGGAGGAGGGTGGTTTGGTTGTTGTCAAAAAACTTTTATAAATGTTTATGTGTACGCGCCCCCCCGCCTCCTGACACCCTTTCGCGGGCCCACATTCGTATAAAGCGCCCGGGTACAGACGCAAGCCGTGTTGGAACGTCTTGGAAGACAAGACGAAAATTCAGTTTTAAAAGCAAATAGGTACTATAAGATAATTACGTTATCCACACACTTTGTTTTCCTTTGTCGTAAGTGCCATGGACACACATAAGATAAGAGCAGATTAACAGAAATTTAAACATAATATTATTCTATTTATGCTCAGCTGGGAATCGATACGACAATTTTTGCACACATAAATAAATGTCATACATATTGCTTTGAATGAATTCAATCGTTTTTATTGGGCTTAACGTAGGCTAGAAGATAAAAGCGGATGGCAAAAAAATCCCCAGAATTTAGGAATTTTTAAGCATATGTATACATTATATCTGGTATGAAAAGAAAAATATTATCAAATTATTTAACAACAAGTAATTAAAACTACGTCAAGTACGACACGTCTTGACGTCTGATATACCTCAGTGCCTGAAGTCAAAAGTTTTCGAGCAATGTGTGTTGCCAGTGATGACTTATGGTGCCGAGACGTGGTCCTTTACTGTGGGCCTAATCCA
>DWIY01001485.1:0-10054 GCA_018248615.1 Erynnis brizo brizo
TTCATCAAATTTTTCAATTTTTTTGTGTTTTTTTTGAAAATCAAAAAGATACCTCTTAAAAAATCACCCGTTACCTAGTAAATATATCGCTTTTTACTGTTCATTTCTTTACCTAGTATTATCATAAAAGCATTTACAACATATTTACCCAAATTCAGTTCATATTTAGCGTAGACTGTCAATTCAAATCAGTATTTATTTATGTACCGTATAATTATATTAACCTTTTGACTGCTACATCATGTTATAAAAGTGATACCTCCAGAGATGTATTAATATATCCACACGCCATAGCACGCCATCATGTATACATGACGTAAATAACAAAAATAACATAAACAATGACGTAAATAAATAATAGCACAAAATAATAACAACATAAAGATACATACCACGATAAATTAACGTCATATTTTGTATAAAATAGTCAAAAGTAACTTTATTACCACTTAAAAATCGAAAAATTATCATGAATGCCGTGATATTCCGTCATGGCCTTTTTTGTGACGGGGGGAAACCTTCATAGGTACCTGTGAGCCGTGGGAGCGACTCCTGGTTATGTGGGATTTTTACTACTAACCACTACTACTCACTAAAACCCCCTCGCTAGCTGTCTTCTGCGCATTCCCCGGGATCTCCGGCGGAACGCACCGTTGCATTCAATCATAGCTTATATAGCATGATTTCGTATTGTCGGCTATTTCCGTCTATAGCGTTCAAAAGGTTAATCATAGCATCTTCAACGTATAATCAGTTCAACATGACGTCACATAACATTCACTGACCAATCGTTCAATGCGGAGTGCGCGGCGGCCCGGACTCACTGTAATGGATGTCCGCCTGAATGACACTTGATGTGGAATGCTACTGATTCGGTCTCGCCTATCGATGGGATCTCTCGATGTGTGCACCTCTGACTTTGCATTGACACAAAGCATCCCTATTTGTAGACGCTCCTTCCTTCGTTAGCACCTTTTTAGATCGTCCAAATTTTCTCCCAGGTTTCGTGTTGTCAATAACGCCAAATAACTAACTTGTGTTTCTGTTTTTATTTCTTTGTTGTTATTTTATAAAATTACTTTAAATAGTTTTATAATTTCCTAATTAATACCGTTGTTATTGACAATATGAAATCTGGTTTGTGATTGTCTTGTATGTGTCGCTTGAGCATGCTTTTGGACACTGTTCTGCTATTTTCTTGTTCTTTAATATCTTACTTGTTGTCTTTCAAATTACTCCTCAGTGATCTGTCCAAAATATGCACAACACTGTCCTGTAGAAACTGTATAGAGGTTCAATGTGTAGACGACGCAATGCTTTAAATGTTGCTAATTGTATATAAAACAACAATGTCTATACAATTGACAGATTAACATCCCTTAGCAGTGTGACCTACATTTCAAACGACAACAAAACACACAACTCTACATCAACTTTTAAATTGGCACGGATAAGTTTCTCTGTTCAATGAATGATGAATTTAAAGGCACATCCTAAAGAATTGGCTTCCATTAGACGCACATCCCCTAGAGATTGAAAGCATGATAACGTTTTATTAAAGTCATTAAATGACTGTCTCTTGTTTGGAATCTCGATATTGTGTAGTTTTGTTTGTTAACGATCGATGTTGTATACAAAAGCTTTAGTAGTGATGGTTGTTTTGTATGTCTCACCCTACATTAAACTCTTTCTATACAGGGACGCCCTCGCCCCGAAAAAAACGTAACAACTCGACACCGACTAAGAAAAACGCGGCGGAGAAAAAACAAATTCTACAGCAACTGATAAGTCCGGCAACAGCTAACGATCATTCAAAGAAAATAACAATGGGGGAACTCATACAGATGAGTGAGAAAAGAACTCTAAGCACGGTTGAAAGCGCACCCGCCTTCATGGAATACGGCGTTGAAACTAAAGACACAGCGTTTGCGAGCGAAGGATCATCTCCGTCGACCTCACCATCTATGCGACACATATCTGATCCCAAACTGGAGAAGAAAGTTACATTCGCAAGATTGTTGAATAAGGTTTCAGCGGAAATGAGCTCTAGTTCAGATATGGACATGGTGAATACAATTACCATACCAATGGCGGTAATAGCCGACAGGACGGTGAAGACCAAATCATCCAGCACACCTCCTTCACCTGGAGTTGAAATAAGATCTCCACATAGCACTTCAAGCAACCAAGGCAGCGACTCCATGTCCAGTCTTGACTTGACGTTAGCGCACGCAGCATTAAAGAAATATTCCAGGTGACTGCCTTTCTCTTTTTATACTATATAGCTTTTGGATAGGGCTGCAACTCTTATTTCCAACGTGCACGGGTCAGTCCTCTCAACAAGGGGAAGCCTGGCGCATACTCGCACCAAACGCCTCCAATTGCGGCTTAACGGAAGCACGGAAACGTGCATTTAAATTCGCTATTAGTGGTCACCCATCCAGATACTGATCGCGCCCAACGACACTTTATTTTTTCGATTGCTTACTGATATTTAACATTAACTCAACTTTCAATCCCTCAGAACGCCAAAAATCTCCAGTGCAGATTCCATCCTGGCCATGTTCCGCAACTTCTCGTCATCATCAGCAGCGCTGGCGTCGCGCGCTTCATCCGCTGGACTGTCAGCTTCGAGTACGCCGTCGGCGTCCTCTCCACAAGATGACACGGTCGACGCTGACGACTTGTCAATAGCGTCCTCGCACATACCGTCACTAGCGCCGGACTCACCAGTGGCCCGACCACATAACACTATTGAAATACAGGTTAGTGTATAGGTTCTACGCTACGCTCAGTATGGACGCGGGTACGTACGAATACAACTCGAGACTGACTAATCGCGTCCAATCTGAGCGCTGCCCAAAGCTTTTATAACGTGGAACACAGTTACAATGTGAATTACTATAATAAATGTATCTTTTTCAGGTCCTAGATCCACTCAGTGCACACAAATCGTCCTCTAGTGGTAACCTTCTCCATCCACCGTCAATTCTACTGGAAGTTCCAAGTAGTATAAACAAATGCCTGTCCCCTATACGCGAGCTTCCAACGCCCCTCCCCACTCCTCTTCCAACCCCACTTCCCACTCCTCTACCGTCTCCGAGGATGCCCCGAGCATCATGCAAAATTGATTCAGATATAAAGAGCGAATCGACAACAACGTGCGTTTCTCCAAGTGAAGACGAACTGGATGAAATAAGACCTGAATCGAAGTGCGAAAGACCGACGTCAGGATTACGACTAAAGGTTAGTGAAAAAGCATTTATTAGCGAACTGCAACATTATCTTTATGTCTCTAAAAATATTGTCTTTATTTCCAGCTGAGGCAGCCAGCGATATCCCTGGATACGCCAACTCCGTCCACCCATGTGACGGACTCTCCAAGTCCCAGTTTTACTCACAGCCAGGATTCCGAACGCGAAATGTCTTCCCCGTCACCTGCTCCTCCGAACCTAAGGGTTCCTGTTCTTACAATAGAACGGCCCTCGCCGGGTTCTCCACCGCCTAGACGAACTCCGCCTCATCTGGATATTCAACCGCCTCCATTGATCACCGTGACGTATAACGCAAGCGAGGAATCGGATGAACCGATGTCACCGAGACCGCCACCTCCAACGGGCAATATGTGCTACTTAAGTCCATTCTCTATGTCCGTTCGAGGCGAACGAGCGCCTTCGGAATCCAACTTGTCTTCATCCGGCTACAGCTCCATGGCGAGCCCTGGGCCCTCAAGATGCGGGTCCAGTAACCCACTCTGCCCATCAGAAATGGAGGACCCAGGATCGGGGGGCGGTCCTTCTTGTTTTCAATCCCGACGTCGACCTCTAATGAAAACCAACTCCAGTCCAGCAGGCTCAAACAATGATGGGAATGAAAGGAGACGAGGAAGATCCGATTCAGAAACGTTATCTGACGATCCATTACTAGAATCAAACGACGAGGGCATAGGAACAGATGAGAGAGTAGACGATGTTCCATCTAGTGCGAAAGAGTTAGAAACGATGGGTGTTCTGATGGAGACGCTGGATATCCCACAAACGACTTTGTGTGCGCCTCTGGGAGTGACCAAATGTTCGATAGTAAAATGCATAAGCGTGGAGCGAGGACTTGATGAAAAAGCCTGTCTAAAACCTCCAACACTACTCTCTGACTGCAGTCGACCTTTAAGTCCGGTCAGTTCTAGAAGCGAGAGTCCGTTGAGCGACAAAACTGGCTTGGGAAGATTCTCGCCTCAATTCTACGGACGGCAACTGCCGTTCACGGACTCGGATGGTCTGTATGACTTTCCGAGTTCAGAATGTGTGAAGGGAGGTAGCTGTAAGACGGGTAATAGTTCTCACAGAAAAGCGGGGAGGCGAAGAGACAGGAGAGCGAACAGAACCGCCTCGCACGAAGTTACTGGAACAGCTAAGTCGACGTTGCCGCATATGCCACATTCCATGCACAATTTGCTAGAGGTAAGACATCAAGCATTATTGGGCAAGCATGTTAGATGAGAGATCATAATTGAAGAATAGAGAACAATAGCATAAGTAACAAAGCTTAAGATTTAAATAGTAACTGGTCCGGGGGTGTCATTTCAGCCAGCCTTTTAACCCGTCGTAAAGCAGCATGTTCTTCCCGTCTTGTGTTCCGACTGGGGAGGTATACTTTAATTGAGGCGATCATCATAGTCTTCATGAGTAGATTGAGGTCATGAGCACCCACACACACACACACACATTTTTTTTTCTTTCTGCATTGACTACTTGACCAGGATCTTGGGCTTGCATGCCCGTTTGCTAGTCAATTACTATTTAAAAAAAAAATTCTTTTATGACTGCTTCCTCATTTTTTTGATAAATTTGCCCGCGACTTCGTCCATTGGGACCAGACAGCCATGTGAAGTGGGAATTGTCCCATAATATTTATTATTATTGTTACTTCCCTAATTTTATAGGTGCCATGTGGTAATCGTGGTCGTAAGATCAGCAGGAAACGTTCTCGATCCCAGGCACCAGCGTTAGCCTCATCTTCGTCGTCCGAAGACTCCGTATCCAATGCGTCGATAGCGTCAGTCGCTTCTGCGAGGGAGTTCAGGCTACCTGACTTGGAGTTACAGGTTACCCAGAAAATAATATCAACACAAAATCGTTTGAATTTATGTGTCAATTTGGGAACAAAAGCGAGACTTTTGACTAAATGCTGGAGTTTTCGGGCGTTTTTGAGTTTCAAAGAGATTACTTTTTTGAATGTTTTTCTATATTTATTTGTATGGTGACCACGCCATACTCAACGTACATCTTTTATTGAGATGCATAGAGTAAAAAAACACTACGTTTTTTTGAGACGGCGTCTAGGTATTTAAGCCATTCTGCCAATGACCAAATATTAAATTGTTTACCAGATCCACATCCAGGTTATCCAGCCAGTGATCATGACATTATTTAAGTAAGATTATATGTAATTTCAATGAGGAATGTGCTTTCAATCAGTCTCTCTTTTGTTCCCAACGTACGTATCTATACATGATACATAATAATATACACGTATACATGATAAGGCCGCAAAAAGTCTCGCAGGTACGATTGTAAGCTTTACAATACTGTTTCTTGTTTTTTTAAGATATTTAACTAATATTTTATTAGTGTGAATTTAATTTAATGCTAAGTGATCCTTGCACTGTTTTGTAACTTTATTTCAAAGGTATTTTTTTTTGTATTTTAATATAATCTTCATTTTTAATACGCATGTGAATGAGAAACAGCGCGTCCTGCTGTTCAAATTATGCCTTATGTTTATGTCAACAATTAATATCTATTTAAAAGTTTTTAAACCTAAATAATCGATATTTAACACCTTCGCTGCACAGTTAACGATTTTGTATTTTATATTTTTCCCGGCATTTTTAAAGGTGACGTCTAGTATTTTTGTTTTAAATGTTTGTGAGTTGAGTGCGTCCAGCTTCTTTATTATTGTTTTTTGGCGACGTTTTTTTACAGTCTGAGCCGACGCGTTTGAAGAAACCGTTGAGGAGGCAAAAGTGCCGGAGCTCAGAGGTGATTCATCATCCACACTCGCTTTATGTGTCGCCTAACAATATTTTTTCATAATTGTTCACGAAAATACAAGAATGAAAAAATGTGAAGTCAAAAATTTTTAACTAATTTTTGGTATTGGCAATAGTGCGAATAACGACGTCATGTTTTTGATCCAATGAGCAAGCAAATACTTAACATCGACGACATCAAAGAAGACAAATATTAGTGCAGCCATATCAAAGGTGCAAAACAAAATTTACTGGAACCCTAGTTACTAACAAAAAAAATCCCAATTGTCATGCCTTCATTTTTAAAGGCTATCGAATATTGTTAGACGATATAGTGGGATTGTCCCATCTTATGTTATATTATCTTACTTATAAGCTTTTTCCAACTTTTTTCGAATATTTTAGAATGCTTCTAATTTTGCACAGCACTTTCTAAACGTTTATCTAAAATGTCGACTAAACTACTCTATTTTGTAACTAAAGCTATGACAATACAAATGTGAATTTAAAATTCCTCTTGGCATAATACAATTTTTTTATTTAAATAAACATAGGTACCTACTTGTATTTTTCTAGGATACTTCGTCAAAGATATCGTCGAGTTTGGACCTAACAGAAGACTCTCGAAAGCCTACAAAGGTCAACAAACTCCGCACAATTAGTAACCAGATAAGGTGAGCACACAAAATTAAACTTTTGGATTTAAATGCTAATGACCCTATAATAGATTTCATACCTCTCCAATCTCATAAAGATTCAATGCATGTTTCTGTAGTATTTTACTATCTCTCTCATTTGCGTTTCATGTATGGCCTAACTAAGGTTTTCACATGGTTTTCACATTCTACGCCATGTTGCGGTGAAAATTGTGAACTAATTTCTTTTACTAGCAATTGTTCGAATAATGGCAATGTCATGTTTTTGAAAGTTGACAACAATTTAGAAGAGAGATTGATTCATTGGTGTGGCCATATCAATGCTTAATGTGGTGCCGCCTTTAAAATTGCGCAAAAATTCTGGTCATCAAGCTATATTACCTATTCTTCTAATGTGGATTTTTAGGCGAAAGTTAAACATGAAAGCCGGGCCATAAATCCATTGCCATTATAACAAAGCATTTGCAACGTCAAACAATTCTTGCTTGCTTGGGCATGCTGTCCTAACCTGACGCAATCATTCACCAATCATGTAGTTTCAGTCTTTTTCTCCGTCTTCTTTTTCAAAACCACTTCAAAATTGACTCACTCCAGATTCCTTCGACGTCTAGAGCGGAGTCTGAAAATGAAAGAAAGCTACCCGGCGCTATCCGACGACGAAGGCGACGAGTCTTCGAGCGTCACCTCCCCGCTGCTCCAAGGGCGGAAGGACCTGAACAGAATGCCCTGCCACGCGATCTCCGCCCCTCTGCTCAGTGCCGCAAGGCCGAAAATCACGCGCCAGAGACGATATGATAAGTCGTTCTTGAATGAGGAGACTAGGACACTCAACGCCATATCTGGACAGGATAATTCTGACTGAGTTGTAAGTGTGGATATTTCTGATCGAGATTTTTGTATGTAACTTCCAGTTTAGATGTTTTTCTTTTAATAAGGATGAAGTCGCAAATCACAGTACCCTGACCAGAAAGAAGTTTTATCATAATAAATAAATTTTAAATTATGAGGAATTAAATTGTCACTACTGGCAACACAAGGTTGAATTGTCAAAGTCATGTGTTTTAACCTCAGGTTTTAACCAATGCGCTTTCAAGTACATGACATTGAGAATAATAAAAAAATGTGTTGCTATGTCATAGAAATCTAGTGCCCCCATAGTTATTTTTTATTTTACTGAACGGACTTATAAAATCGAACTTTCTAAATACCCGCGTTTGATAGTTCGGTGGCATTAAAGCATACAAAATTCTAATATACCTAATGTGATACATTGTAATTTAAGCGTAACTTACGGAGTAATTACATGATTAACATTCGTAGTGTTAGACAATATGTAAATGTTGATTCATTAATATAAAAGAATTATTATTTTTCCTTGAGTTCCATTTTGATGTCTCGAACTACCTAGTGATTTTAATGGCTTAATCTTGTATAAAATCTGATAGCAATAACTTTTCATAGAAACCAGTTTACAATAAGTAGATTTAGAATAATTGTAGAGCACCTTATGGAATAGAAAACGATTATTGTTTATGTTACCCGACAGTGATGAATCGCATTTAAATATCTATGGTTACTTACATTTTTCGTACCTTCTTCGCTAAATATGATTTCCTTTTATACTAATGTCTATTGTAAAAACATTTTTGTAAATATTTTTTAACGTATTGCTCAAATGCATATTTTGTGAATTGTCTTTTGTGCACTTTTTGCTACCTTGTACATACTTGCATAATATTGTTTGTTGTAAATACTGATTAACGAGAGAAATTTTTCATTTTTGTGTACATGCGAAGACTTGTATATTATTTAGTTCGTAAGTTAAAAAAACGAAAGGCCCAAAAAAATCGGTATACCAAATGCACAATTACTATAAATTATACTGTCACGTATAAAGTACGTTAAGTGTGTGTACTTCATGTTATGTAAAATTGTAACATATTTATTGATGCACCAATAGTTTAGAAATCTGCAATTTTCTAGGTTAGTTCAACCATATGGCTACACTTTTCAACTATTTTACCCTTCATTGTCATCTTTACCATTCATTTTTAAACTAAATAAAAATCTATCTATTTATAAATAAAAACTTGTAGTTAAAGAAATGAACTCTGTCCATTAAAATTTAAAAAAGAAAATATTAAATGTACTTAATTCAAAAATTATGCATTAATAATCTTACAAAAATTTATTATTGAAGCGTTTTTTCATTTTAAAATTCAAGCTTAAAAAATTTGTTTAAAAAAAAGAATACTTATATTTTTGAGATAATGCGTTCTTCTAATCAATTTTGATTAATTTCTAAAGACGACATTAAAGAATGATCTTAATTACCTGGAATAAGATTTAAAAATGGAATTAATAGCTTGTTATTTAAATTTAATTTCGTATAGCAATCACTGACCTCTATATATACAAGATAGCAATAGATCGCTTACAATATTATTATTTATGTATCGCCAATGTCATGTGTTTGAGCCAATGAGCTCGTAAATACGTGTCAGTGACAGATAACATAATAAAAGACGATAAAATATATTTGTTGCCATGGTAAAGAGAAAGAATTTTCCTGTTCATGTGAAAAATACAAAATATTTATATTTATACGAAATAAGTATTTATCACGAGTGTATTTTCTGAATTTGAATTTTAAAGGCCTTGAAGTATGTATGAAAAATAATAAATTACCAATGTCAGTGTCGCTTTATATTACAATAACACAAGATCGTCTAATGAAATAATGAGGTTCTATTTTTCTAAATTCTAAATAATATAATATTATAATTATTCACTCCCTATATATATGCGAGTTTCTTCCACCGAATTAAAATAAATATGTATTATTTTAATATAATAATTATATAAAAATAATATTATGATAATATTAAATTTAAGTTTTTATTTTATCAATTTCCGCAATGAAATTGATTAGTTCTGGTGGTTAATTTGAAATGAATTAAAACTGAAAGACGAATTACTTTAAATCACAACTTTAAATCGCACACTTTTCATTTACTATTCACGTAGTAAACAACAAGTAGGTATATGAAGCGTCGTTAATATTTTATTTCCTTTGTCATTCTAAACTACCCAAAAACACCATGCATAAATAAATCATCTTTTATTTAATATTTCAGTGAAATTTCATGAAAATTATCTCTTATTCAATATTTCAGTGGCATTAAAATCTCATTTTCATCGCTTAAGGCTCGTCAAATGTAAAATAATGTAACGTACTAAAATTATGAAAAAAAGGCCTGTTCATTGAGACTGATTTTCTAAAACTTAACTCTTAAATGTTTACTTGGATTCGTTCATCTGTGTGAATGTTCTTTTTCGTGTTTAGTATATCTGTAGTCTATACCTCTTG
>DWIY01001486.1:0-10054 GCA_018248615.1 Erynnis brizo brizo
TGGTGAGTCGTAATATAATAATACAAAAATATCGAACTTTATTTAAAATCGTAGCGTATCATATAAATATTGTTTTAATATCCAATACTTAACATACATTTTTGTTTGTAAGGTGATTATAATACTCTACCTAATACTAAATTTAAATATAGAATATTCTTTAAAACGTTTCAAACTTTCAATACGTTTATTATGTTTAAAAAATAATGAAAAAAATATTAAAAGAAATAGGAAGATAACTTTAAATTTTAAAACAGCAATATGCAATGAATCAGCATAATTATGTAGTAACGTAGAGTCAATGTCAAGTTCTGTTATACTGGCCGTTTAATTATACAAGATATTTAATATACATAGAATAATTAAAGCGCTCGTATAATTTATTTATTAAAATCAACCATAAAATAATTTGCACCAATATTTTTACTAATTTTAGTTGGAAATGATTGAAATATTACATGTAAGTATAAAAGAATGTAGGTATTTGCAGCGCCTAACAACAGCACTTAGCGTCGTTTACCGTTCCGCAAAAAGCACCCATTCATTACCATGTTTTATGGCCACCGAATCTGGCTAATCCGAGAGCACTGGATCCTAACATTATAGCATTCCTCATTACCATAAGCGCCGATAAGCCACGTGACACACTGACCAACATGCCGCCCCCACGAAAGATTCTTAAAAAAACGTATCACGAATTTAATATTTGGGACAACCCACACGGCGCCCGCATCAAAAATTTGTCTCCAACGAGCGAGATGGCGAGAAGGCATGCTAACGAGAGTGAAAGAGACGGACGAACGGAACAGGGCCGGCTAACGGTACACGCGGAAGTGTGTCAGTGGCGTAAAGTGCAGCCCAGTGGCGGTAGATCGTAAGTGTGGTGTGAGCACTCGAAATGCAACCTTGACCCGTAGCGATACGGTCGGGAGTCGAGTGAGCGCGATCTGGTTTTCGATTTTCACGGTACTGATTCACGACAATGGAGCTGTGTCTGCTCATTTCTACTAGCCTCCAGTTTTTAACCTGCCCCAAGGCTGGGACTATTTTTGATACGCTATAAATGGATCCGCAAATAGATTATCGATGATTGAATCTGAGACATTCCTTGGATTTGTTGAAGGAGTTTATGTTTTGTGAAAAAAATAAAGTTTAATTTTAACTAAATTAATGATAAATAGAAAATTATTTATTTATTAAATAAAATTTTAAACAGTAAATAATTAAGTAGTCTGCATATATTTTTTTAATATATTATGTAAAACTTTTTAAAAATATTATTTTACTATCTATTTAATAGTCGTTTAATCTAAAACTTATTTGTGTTAAAAGTTTTATCGACGAAGCTTTTAAATGAAAATTTTTCTTCATCTCTACATTTGAATTGACTCTCTACATTTATTTTTACTCACATATTTAATAAATTGTTTTGTAAACTAATGACAGAATCTTGCAAATATTGAGAATTTGCAAGATTTTGTATATTTATAATAGTTTCGATCGCTGCTAGATGTCCTCATTCGTTCAGACTATCTCAGCCATATATCTTGAATCTTGGTAGAGTCATAAATTATGTGATCTGTGATCGACGCTACTGTGCCTGGAATGCGCTTTACTATGTGATGTAGACCAATGGTCGTCGTTTTATATAACCTGAATTATTTCCCACCGATATCGTTAATATGTAGAGTTTTATAAATATTTAAAATTCACAGCTGTAAGCTTTAAAAGATACACTTATGATACGTAGTTTTGATATGCATGTATAAAATAGCTGATACAATTTTTTATACATTTAGAAAATCAGTTTATTAATGACTTAATCCCAATTTACATACAAATACATTGAGATACACATATCTGTTATAATATTAATTGCTCTAACATATAAAGCTTACTGTTAACCTAAACCACAACTGTAATACACTGTATGTGTTCAAAAAAGAAAAGAAAAACGATTGGTACGACCACTTTCAATTTTCTCTATCTGCTCTATTGAAATTTTTGCGAAGTTAATTCATACTCTATAGCGGTAACTCTACAGCTCTACATGTGATAGAGTGGCATCCACAACTGTGTTTTCACACATCACTTCACGTTTTCGCTCTAATTGTTACTGTTATTATAATATTATGCCAGTATTTTATATTCCTTTCAAAAGTTCCGTTTACGCTCTCGTTTTCCTATTGCTTACAGGTAAATTGGCAAATTGATAACAAAAATCATTTTATCTCCATCTATCGGCTAATAGAGGAATTAAAAACAATCGGTTTCCATTAATTAAATGAAATTTAAAATTGAAAAACTTAAATATAATGTATAACTTCAATTTAATTATGTATAATGTATAGTTTTGTATAATGAAAACATGAAAACATAAAAACAACAAAAAAATTTTTTAATAAATGTGACGTAAAATTACATAAATAACTTCAGTATTATTTTGTATAAGTTTAGTATTTTAAATCATTGTTAATGGCAATAGATAAAATCGTAAAATAGACGCAAATTTTCAATTTTCATCGAAATAAAATTTTTATCGAAACAATAAATATTGAGTATTATTCATCTACGGCAATTCGAGATCGCCATTCATACAGCGCCTGGCATTTTTGTGAAGATTTTATAATCGTTTCTTTTAAAACCTAACCAAAAATTGTAGCGAAAACTGTTATTGACAGATTTATCAATAAACATTGAATAAAATAAGAAAGAATATTACAGCCACCAATATTTTAAAAGAACAATATACCTATAACATATAAAAGAACCGATGACAGTTCAAATAAGCGCAGAATACGAAAATTGCTATTAAAATAATACCAGGCGGTGTACACCACACGTAACATCAATCCTAAAACAAAAGCTTGAATAGATTCAATATGTCCCTCAAACTACTATTTACAAGGTACTGGCGCAAGTCCGTTTCGAGCCGAGTCTTTTATATGTAATCCGTCATTTTCTATCACTAAACCTTAAATTAATTATAGCCTCTGTCGTGTTGCAAAATTCTAGAAACATTTTTCATCCATTCGCATAAATAAATAGTTGTGTTGTCCTCACAATATGTACGCAAGTGTACTCTAGATTATGGTTACCTGACCGCATATTAGCTCATACTATCACTCTCATTGCGACTTTGAGTGAGAATGATAGTGTGAGCTTGAGTCATGAATGCCGCTAGCTGGATGAACTAAGGTCTTGGACTAAGGTGGATTCGCTAAAAATCATTGCCTTTCTATGTACTTCATTTTCCTATACCTATGCCTGGTGTCCTAATATGAGATCCTGTCACTGTGATTCGTTTAAAAAAGTCCTTCATCGTAGGGTGTTAAGCGAATGGAATTCTTCCAAGTTTACGAGGTCGTTAATACGGTCCATCCCCGGACCTGGCGAGATCTGAGGCGTTTTCGTCGTAACCAGCTCCTGACCTTCCAGACGCTTCCGCGGGCTCCACTGAGATTCTGGGCTTGAAACCACGCTCGTCCGCTTCATATTCCACCACCTGTCAAGTAAAATGGAAATATTAGTGCTTCACACTCGTATGGGGGCATAGGATTCCGTGTGTCCTGGATGATTGGCCATGACACAAGGCAAGACAAAAAACACCAAGAACTCTTCATTCAAATTTCTCCGCTAGGAACCTAACTCAGGACTATCTGTTCACTGGCGCCACGAAGCCCTATCTTCGAATAAGATAAAATTATAATAAATCCGTACAAGACACGAATAAAATATTCGCGTTAAATAAAAATTAATAAAGTATCTCCGGTATTTGCACTGCTCAAATCATGCTGCTTTACGGTGAATGGACTATGACTACCAGTAACGTTTTCTCAATCAACTACAAAAAAGCAGAAATGAGAGACTGCGGTGAGATGTAGTTCAATTTTACCTGCTTTGTGCCATCAGGAAGAACGACGAAGTAGGAACCCTCTGCCTTGTTTTCCTGACGAGTTTCCGTGTGCCCGAAGTCACTTCCCGTTTCGAAGTCACTCACTTTGTACGCGAAGTCGTAGTTTGCTGGCTCCTGATGACAGAAGGAAGTTTTTACCAAACCTTTTTCAATTTTTGACTAACTTAATCCACCAAATTTGTATGAACTAATCAATCCTCATCAGTAAAACAGGTTGAAAGGGCGGGGGATTTTTATATAAGATTGTACTCCTCTTGCAAGGACGTGATTGCAATTATTCTTTTGACCTCCAGTACTTAGTTTTAGGTCGCGTTCATAATCAGCTTGGACACGATTTCGTACGAATTCAACTCGTGCGAATTCCATCAACTGCACCCGTACGTTCATGCACGAACAGTCCCGACTAAATCTTTTTGAGTATTTCACCAACGTATAGATATTTAGTATGCCAGGCATATAAAATTTCTCCTGTACAAACCTGGTTCAACAGCTCGTCCAAGGCGCCTCTAGCGTACCCGTATCCTTGGCTGGACAACGCGCTGTACTGGTCTGGTACTCCATATTGGTCGGATGGCATGTCCCGGGCTGAAGGTGCCCCGTACTTGGTTGATGGAGAAGACCTGGAGTAAGCCAACTCTATTGTAGGGTTAAAAATTTAACGAAGCAAAGTTGGATATTGTGGCGAGATTATGTAAAGTCATCGTAATATTTTGAAAGACTGATATGAGGTTTTCACGTACCTGGCTGATGCAAAAGTGGATGTCAAAGCGTTTGTCTGCAAACCGGCTCTACTTAGAGGAACACCGTATTCTTGAGAGAGGCTCCTTTCATTAGGCGCACCATACGTTCCGGATAGACTTCTCTGGCTAGGAGAGTACGAGGAAGAAGCAGACCCAAATCCTTGAGAGTAAGAGTCAGAATTCCTCGCATTTGGTGCGCCATATTGAGTGGAAAGGGATCGCGCTCCATAATTTTGGGAAGGACCGAACGATCTGGATTGCGTATGGCCTTTTCCGAATGATTTGTGAGATCCTGAGCTTGAACCAAAGCTGTTCGACCTGCTGAAAGGAGCGCCATATTCCTGTGATAAGGAGTTGGAACCGAACTGAGTATTCCTAAAGCCAGGAGCGCCATACTTCTGGGAAGGGTTTCGTGCAAACTGGTTGGATCCGAAGCTTCGCTGCGATGGAGCGCCGTACTCTTCAGAGGGGGCTGATCGAAAGTCAGGGGAACTGTATGAAGACCGGAGAGGAGCTCCATAAGAGTCGGAGGGGAAATTCCTAGCTGCGCCAAAGTCTTCGCTCAGACTGCGTTGGCTAGGTGCGCCATACTCCTGTGATAAACCTTGAGAAAATCGAGCAGCGGGAGCCCCATATTCCTGAGACAGCCTAGCTGATGGTGCACCGTACTCTTGGGAGAGTCCACTCCTGACATTAGGAGCCCCATACTCTTGAGATATGCCATTACGAAGGCCAGGGACGCCGTATTCCTGGGATAAGCCTGAGCGAGCGTTAGGTACTCCGTACTGCTGTGATAATCCACCTCTGCTGCTTGGATAGCCCTGGTTACTTGATCTTTGGAGATCGCCACCGTGATTGTGGCCAGAAAGCGCAGATAAATAACTGTCTCTGAAAACAGAACAATTTATATTTAAACGAGTCTCTCCTAGTTTCATTGTTATAATTAACAGTTTACAGAGCTTTACTTACCCGACGGGAGGTTCAGCCAAAGTGAAGGCGAGAAGATTTAAAAGTATGAATATCTGGAAGAAATTTTTAGATTAATCATTTTTACTTTAATATATTAAGTAACTATTTTTGAACTATTTAAAACTAAGTTTAGTCACCTTCATGTTTTCAACAATCTGATCCCAAAGTTCTGAAACAAAAAAAAACATTGTCGGTATTTTAAGTTTTTCAGGATTGTTGGTGCTTCAGATTTTAGCTTTTTATATGGATAGACGATAAGTTCGTTTCGGACATTGATTATTATGTGGCAATAATCGAACAACTATGGAGTTGCTTTTCCTGATGTTCGCAATTAATTTGTGTCTGCAAAGACAACTAGGTACGCTTATACACATAACACGAAACAAAATGGCTGGCTTTCATGAAGAATATGGTTCAAAATATGACCCCAAACCCCTTTGTTCTCTATCATGAACTTACGCCTATCGCCTATCCTTTGTATTAAGAGATCTTTAGATAGATTTATCTTAAGAGATTATTTTTCAACTTTTTAAAATCTCAAGACCCAAAGGTCTTAGTGTACATACCCCAAATTAGTGTTGTCTAATAGAGATGTGATCACTGAATGGTTTGCTCTACTAATCGCAGAACTATTTATAGGTAACAAAATTGACAATGCCTAATCGATACCAGCTTTCTTTGACCGTTTCTGAAGATGTTGTTATAGTAACACCAACTTTATTGCGAGGTAATATGGAGCTGGAGGGTATGGAGGAGTGGTATGGTGTCGTCTTGAAAGGTTTTATTGTATGTGCTTCGTGACGACATGCGAGAATCGTATCGTTTGTATCATTGTTTGGACGTATCTCCGAATGGTCGCCATCTAGATCAAGTGTAACTGGCTATTATTTTTGAATGATTACATATTTGTCTTATTACTTATTGGTATTTTATTGCAATTCGTACATACAACATTCTTTTCGAATTTTGCAGTGTTGCGATTAGTTGTCAGATGTCTGAATGTCTGACCAGTGCTCTATAAAAAAACTTATTTACTAATGTTCTTATGCAATACTTCAACGCGTCATCTGTGCTTTGTCTTTTTGTGACTTTGCAGAGTCCTCCTCTCCGGTGAAGGAGAGAGGATGTGAGCCTTAGTCTACCACACTGGCCTAATGCGTGTTGGTGGACTTTTCGAGTCTTTAACATTAGAACATCATGGCCCCTTCGGCATGTATTTTCTCACGATGTTTTCCTTTCCTTTCCAGGAGATAAAAATTAATTTTGTTTAACGTATTCTGTGAACGTAACTAATACAAGTTATTAGTGCATGCTACTGGGATTCAAACCAGGATCTCTCGATTAAGAGACGAATTCTTACTCACAATTATCAGCGGTCTACCGCAACCTATACGCTTTAGATTATACCTAGATTAATATAAACCACCTTACTTGTAAGACCTTCAAACCTTCTCCCATACAATACGAAGATACATCGATATTGATGTGGTTTTGAATTGCTATGGTCTACATTCTCCGTCATAACGGACAATCGGTACTTTGAGGCTGATTGAACCCAATAACCATAGTGTTGCAATGTGAATTAAAACATCAGAATTTCAGAATCTACGTCTATAGTAGAAGACCCGAATTAGGTGTTATACCTACACTATACACCCAACTTGTATTGTTTGACTGGATAAAAATCATTTTATATTTTGTAGGTGATAGAGCCATGGTAGCTCGCCCCATATGATACCTTACAGCAACCTTCTTAACCCGCCGTGAAGCTAGGTACATGTTCTTCATGTCTTGTGTTTCGGTTGGGAAAATCGATCGCTGAAGACACTTTTTTTGAGGCGGACATCTTAGTCCTCGGAGATCCTTTAATCCTTTTTGAGGTTGGACTCAGATATACTTGGGCTGCATTGATTCCACTATGTTGACAATGAGGCTTAATGTAGTGCGTGAGTGCAATTTATGTGTGGCCTTCACGCACATTAAAAAATGATACTGTTAAAAAATCGCGAGTTATATAGCTGAAAAAACCCGGTCCTGTTGGTGTTGGTTGTAAGTACCGTAGTAATATTATTATGGTTTTAAATATTTTGAATTAAAACCATAGGTAGTGTGCAAATTAGCTTCTACCCAAAAAAAATCGAGTAGGTATTTCTAAACGTCTTCGACAAGGCGAGCTACAGCTGTTACATTGTGTTACACAATGATGAATCGATCTCACCATTACACCTAATGAGTTCTATGAACAGAGACACGCACGATGTCCTTATACGATTAATGACGACGGTTAGACGGTTTCCTTGAAAAACGGTTTAATTTGAGGTTAACAATTGAACGTTAGTTAGAATAATACATCTATGAACTGATCATCATCAAACTTTTTAAGACCAGCCTTCGGAGTGATTAAATTAAAAAATAGAACTCAACTTTTTTATCTGTTTAAAAATAAAATAGGTAATAGCCGCCAAAACTTTTCGCCACTAAAAGTTTTGGCGGCTATTATTTTATTTTTACACTATAGGAAGAAAATCTCCCCTAAAATTTACCCTAATATTTGGGAAAAATTTATTTGTAGAGGTCGACCAAAAAATAAAAATCTCTAATTTTAGGTGATAACTTGACATAAAAAAACCGTTGAGCCAAACATAGAACCGCAGACCGCGCTCGTCGGCAGCGGATCTCAAGCACCTCTGAGTGTCATTATTAATGGTAAAAAAAAATTAATGCTTGCCTGCATAATCATTATTATGCTACTTCTATATTTTATACATATAATTATGTAGTATACATAAAATATTACCGTATAGCCGATTTAAGAGGAATAACTCATTAATATTAATTGATTCAACTTGACCTAAGATAAATAAATGGTTCAGGCATAATTAAGTTTAATTATGAATATGTTATAAATGTTATATTTTAAAGCCTCCCCCACACAGGTGCGTTATTATGGGTCGGTAATATCGCATGCGGTATTGCGATAATGCGTCCCGATTCCTTGCGCACAGCTGCGTTTTTATCGTCCGATATTTCATAAGAGAGAGCTCCGCGCCGGCGCGTTATTACCGCAGGCTGTGTGTGTGTGTACGGTCGTTTGCGTCCTTATACAAAACATTATAGAACTCTTATCGGAATATCGCAGGACAGAGAAACGCAGCGTTTTCTTCCATTGCGGCATTATTATCGCAGCAGCGTGTAACTCCATGGCCGTCCTAATACAAAATGTACTGAAAAGAGATGTCGCAATGCCGCACGCATGCGATATTACGATCGATAATAACGCACTGGGGAGACTTTAAGCTTGCTTTTGTTCCATATTTGGTAAATAAATAAATAAGTAAATAAATGCACGAGGACCACTTAGTGTCCTATAGAAACACATTGTGTACACCACTCACTTGTGGCAATTAATCTGTTTTTAAAACCGGGGTGAAATTTGCTTCAACATAACATAATTTGAATGTGTGTAATGTTCATGAATTGAATGAATTAGGTATTCAGTGAAAGTATTGAAAAGCGTACCAATTACCTATGTTTTTCAATTCTCAATGGAATGTTTTGTTGGGTAATGAGTGTTTCTCTTGTTGCGTGATAATAGCTCATTAAATTTGATATTACCATCACATACACATTACCAGAGTGAACACAAGTGTAGGTAACTATTGGTATTACCTAGTTACCAAGGCCATGATAATCATTGAGATGCTTATATTATATTCATTATTTTAATTAAATTTGTTTATTACAGACTTCAAAAAAACAGGTTATTTGTGTCTGTGTATTTTGTTTGATTACTTATTGCGTTATATTTTTCACTCCAATCAAAGACCATAAGGTTATTGACCTTTGATTTGGGCAAGAGATGTTGATAAGAACAGATGACATTAACTTATTATAATTTTTTATCATGTATGGTTAACAAGCAGTTCCAAAATCAATAATTCCTATTTGATGGTATGTATAAAGTAAGTAGTTAAATAAGCTTTATTTTAGAGTACCTAAGTATTTTTTTACGCTAAAATTACTTTTATGAAAATTGGTTGTGCTGTTTTAAAGTTTTTTTATATTTCATTGCTTAGGTATATACTTAACGCCTTTTATGGTGTATCCAACAAGTTTAACAGTATACAATGTAGGTATACTTACCTCGCATCGAAGCTTGATCGATATGTGCCTACATTTTCGTGCTCATAAATTATAATATATGAAATGCCGCTACATTAGTATCACTGCCAAAAACTTATAAAAGTGTATAGCATTGATATTTTCGAGAGCAAGCGTTATTATTAGTAGGTAACAATTTAATTGTAACACTGCTTTTGGTACCTCTTATTATACACTGCACTGCACAAAAAATTTAAACAACAACGAAAAGGTACCTCTAGAAAAGACGTCATCTTCAAGTTTCAACCTATTAATGACATACTGCATT
>DWIY01001487.1:0-10050 GCA_018248615.1 Erynnis brizo brizo
ATTCGTACAATGAGGCCTCAAAAATTGAAATTTAAAAATTAAAATAAACTATGACGGACTTCCGCACCTTGACCATAATATAAAAGATACGCGACTTTCCGGGCCTTTGACGTTAATTATCTGCGTATTTGATTAAAATATAACTTTCGGAAAAAATATTCTGTGTAGCAGGAAATTTGCACCATTGCCTTTTACGATTAATTAATGTGAAATCTCTAAGCTCTGTTTATAGCACATTTTCGAGCGGACCCACCCCAAGGGTTCCTGCAATACCTAGGTGCTCAATTTATGTATTTTTTATATTTTTATTTTATTGCCCTATTAACCGGGAACGTTGGAAGTTTAAAGGTTCGTAGATGCCGCGAGAATGGTAAACGCGCTAAGTTTAATGAATTACGGATGTGTAAGTCCACCCTCTTGAATTTCTGATTTTATGACGCTCTAAATCTTGCTACAGAAAATAAAAAGTTTACACCTAAATTTCGGATTTAGCCTACTTTTGCATGAGCCCATAAATGACTTACTTTTTGATATACGATCTTTTACGGTGTCACAATCCCGTCTCCGGCTTGTTTCGGGTCTTTTTATGTGAAGTTCATAAATATTCTTTATTACCTGTATACCTAAGTTGAATAATAACAGTAATAATGGGGGAGCTGCTAATCCCTCATTAAGTTTAATTTAGATGAAATCAAACTTGTTACTAAGCGCTAACTTAACGTGTGCGCGAAAAGTGTCAGTCTTCGCGCCATAACATTTAAAAGAAGATTTAAAAATCGCGCAAGACATGCATACAGCCAAACTTAGCAATTATTTAATTCTGCCGATTCGAACATTACACTTTATTCAATAAATTAATAGTATAGGTGTCTTTTAAAGATACGTACGAGTATTTGTGTAAACTACTAAAGCTTTTATAGATGCAAGATAAAAAAAATCTTCACATGTGACTGGCTTAGGTCAGTTTTCAGTGAAGTATAATATTTGTTCGGAATTAAACATCAGTGCACGCATTGCTAGCCCATGCTCAAAGGGTTGGACGTTGGACTCATTTACGTCCTCAGGGCACCAACGCTTCAACGACTTTTCCTGTCTCATTAGCTTTAATTAAGCTTTCGGCTTTGCGACGATCTCTGTTTTAATGTATAAATACCTATTATAGCTACCTACCTTGTATTAAAGCACTTGCAGATTAATTATTATTATCGGTGGGAACTTTATTGAAAGAGATCCTGGTAAATGGAACTCATTAATGGAATAAACGAGTCACTCAAGTTTTAAATTAAATTATTCAAATTATTATGAGTACCTATCATATTATATGAAAAAGATAGGCTAAAGGGCATACAAAATTCTGAATCAATCTTGAGTAGGTATGCTAAAGATCGAAGCGGTCATAGCCAAGTAGCTAAGAATTCGGTCGATTGCTGGAGGGGTGCGTGTTCCAATCTCAGTGGAACACACCACAGACCTTCAAAAGTTATCTGCTCTTTATAAAATAAGACATCAATTGCTGTGACGGTGAAGGAAAACATGAGGGAAAGTGAGGAAACTTGCATGCCTGAAAGTTCTCCATAATTTCCTAAAGGCATGTGAAGTCCACCAACCCGGTTTAGGCCAGCGTGTTTGGACGAAGGCCTACAATTTTCTCGTTGTGAGTGAAAAATCGACCCTAGTGTGAGTCACTAATTTCTTACAGACTGTGTTGGTGGTCTGGCAGGCAAACATGCCTGCGAACTCGCCTCGTTGTGTCTGCTCCATGATCAATGTGTCATTATAGAATACCTTCTGTCGACGGTTCAGAATAATTTAAAAAGTATCTTCTTGCCTAGGAACTGTACGTCTCGTCTAGCGACGTGTCATCACATGGTGTCGTTGTCTGTTCGTGGCCTGGCAGGTGCAAGTGCCTGCGTCCTCACCTCATTGTGTCTTCTCTACGATCAAAGTCCCGTTAGGGAATACCTTCTGAGGACGGTTCAAAAAATTTAAAAATCATCTTCTTACCTAGAATCTGTACCTCCACGTCTCGTCTAGCGACGTGTCGTTGTCTGTTCGTGGCCTGGCAGGTGTACGTGCCTGCATCCTCGCCTCGCTGTGTCTGTTCGACGATCAAAGTCCCATTAGGGAATACCTTCTGTCGACGGTTCAACGGTAGCGTTTGCCCGTCTGTTGGCAAGAAATATGCAAATGTATAATGCCACTGTAGACTAAATTTACGAAAAGATATAAATGCATTGTAATATAGGTGTCCTATTTTTTTATGTCTGTCGTGGTATTGACATTAAATACGCATTGGTTTTACAAGATTTTGGGGAAAAACGAAAGAATTGTGGTCCACCGAACTTCACCATACCCATGTTACTCAAAAATGTTTATATATATATCTAGAATCTAGATGTAGTGTCATGATATCAAAATTGGGACACCTAAAATTAGCGTCAGTAACTTTAAGGAACCATTCGAGACTGTGTATTAATATTTTCAAACCCTTTTCAATTATAAAACTTTCAACTACCAGAATAACACGATCATTAACTAAGTTATGTATTAAAGTATCTAAAATTATTCAGTTTTTAAAACCAAACTAACTCTTCATTAATAGATGTATTCAACAAAACTTTAAAATATTTCACTCTCATTTCCCATCACGTAAATATAATTGGCAATTAATCATCAATAAGTCCCAATTTTACGTTTCTGAGATCGGGTCCGACCCTTTGGGCTGTCCCGATTACATTAACTGACGTCACGGCAATCATGGTTTAATGATATCGGGTCAATTAGCTAATGACTTAAACAACTAAGGTAAGTTATAAATCTACTTCTTATTTCTGAAGCGGGATGAAGCAACAAGTAACAATTAAAAATATTAAAATAAGATGTATGAAAAATAATTAAAATACAAGTGAAGATAATAGAGTAAGAAAAAATATAAACTAACAACGAATCTATAATCGGATTAACTACATCGGCTTTAAGTACAGGCATTGAGTACAGGCGAGCGTGTGCTCAATGCCTGTACTTAAAGCCGATGAACCGGTGCCATAAGTTTTCTCCTAAAAATATACAATATTTCTTAAAGGTATCGGATTCTTGACCGCTTTATAAAAAGACCACAAACACGACAAAGGGGAAGGAAATTCTATTGTATTACCGTGTGATCTTTTTTGTAAGTGTAATCCGAAACTTCGCAAGGGGATCGTCGTACTATCCCTGAGTTTTGTTACAAAAATACAATATTCCTAATTTGAAATCGTTCGCACAACTGTGACCGCCCAAACGCAGAACTCGGCCGAGAGTTCACCAACAAAGCGGTGAAAAATAAAATTTTCACCAGTTGGCAAACAGTCCAAAGTTTCACGGAAATTTCCAGGACAAATTTAATTTGAAAAAAGTACGGATTTTCCTAAAATAAAATTTTAGATCAAAGACCATTCGTTTATTATACATAGATATCCTACGTTCGTATAGCACATGCACCATCAGGTTTAAAAGGATTTTTTATTTTAGAACTTTGGTGAAATTGCTTCAACTTTTGCAGGATCAAATCAAGTTCATATCAAGTTTTTTCATTTCACCTTCGCATAGAGATGAAATATCTACTTAAAATAAATCATGGAGGTCTAATTTAAGTGTTACAAAGTACTCGTATGTAAACCACTAAATAAAATAGGAGTCGATTGCTACAGGTAGATAAGTAGTTAAAAACGCTAAAATTGTCCCTCCCTCAAATACCTTTCCTTGATTTCAATTTCGATAAAGTAAAAATATTATGTTAGATTCGACAAAAGCTCCGTTACCTGCGATTAGATTTAAAGATGTACACCTTTTATATCCCATTTAAAACTTGAGGTCAGCTTAATGAGAGTTCTCTATGAAAAAGATAAAACCGTCCGCTGACAAGGGTCGCGGGAAAAGGAAAATTACGAGGGAGTGACCGTCGAGTCTTAATTTGATCTTACCAGTAATTCTGTTAAACGAGGTAAGGATTTCACGGTCCAACGTTTTCTTTATGTTCTTTGATCTAGGGGGCTGGGGGTGAGTTCGTGACGGATCGCGTTACATTTGTAAAATGTGAAGAAACGTCTCTTGACATCGACCTTTTAACATTATCATTTTACAATGTAAACGACATTGCGCGGTCTTTATAATTTCAGGGATTAACGTCATATTTTTAGCAATTTATTATTATTTTTTGTTTGATGATGTTAAATGGTTATTGTAATTCAAGGATACCCACGTAAATTCCGACTTAGGGTAAAAAAGCCTATATTATTATGAGGTCATGAGTGTGTGCTTGAATTGCTTCTAATGAGGACTAAGAGGACGCTTCAAATAAAGAAAATACGGATCACACGATAAGTCGCCGTAAAGTACTCGTATTACCGCGACCTAGGCTAGCTACAATTACCCTCCCATCGTTAAAACGGACCAAACGGACCCTGATAAGAACACCAAAGGTAGGAGTTATTCTAATATATGTTACATTCCCAGATTATAAAGTGCTGCTTGGTCCCACTCGCTCAGTCACTCCTTTTTGTCTGCGGAGTAGTTCGTAATATTTTTAACAAGATTTCAGCATTGGAACTAGTTGCTGGTAGCAGGGGAGCTAACTTTTTACGATTCACTTTAAACAACGTTTCGCGTTATGTTTATAAAGTTGTCCGTAGAAAAATTAGAAAAGAATAATTTTAACAAGTTCCTAATTGGATGGCGCGGAAGTATCCGGTTTATTAGATTACGGAGCGCAATTTTCTCTGCGGTCACTGCGCGACTCTACCGACCTATTATTAACATTTTTCAGTGTACCTGCATTGTAATTATAGTGCAGAATAATTAAGATTATTTATTTCTTTCCAATTATTTCAACCTTAATCATCAGTGCAACTCTACGTGTCTTTCTACACAACATGTAGAAGCTATTTAACTTCTCTGCTTCAAAACAGAATTCGTTTCTAGTATTAAGTAAATATAACCTTAATGATAAACATTTAAACTTACCTTTTAATTTTTGACGTTTACTTGTATTAAATATATTTCCTTAAAAACCGTTCTTACACGAAAAGCGGGTTCACGTTAAAAGAAAACTTGGATAACTTGTACATAACAAAGTAGAATTTTCTCCACGACCTCGAGGAACAAGGTCGTGGCGGTTACAAAGCTCTGTATGCATGAATTAACTTTATTTGCATACGGGTTCGAGCTGCAGAATGCATTAAATGTCGGGTACCTACAACTAATGTACATTAGAAATATATACATTTTTAAATTATAATTAATAAGTACGAGTATTGCTATAAGGGAAATGAGTAGAGCATCTTTTTTGCAGTTATTTTTAAGACTTTTTTCGTTAACTAATGACGAAAGTAATTAAATCAGGGAGGTAGTAGATTTAATTAAATTAAATATAAATTTTTCTTTACAAGTTTGTAATTAAATTTCTAATATAAATTACTGCTTTTTAAAGAAGATTTTAAAGTGTACCTTAGTGTAGTACCTTATCAAAATAATATTCAAATTTTGAATATATTATGTAGTTAACAATAATCCTTAGATACTTATCTACTAAAAAACAGTAAAAATATAAACGAAAATCTATAAAATGAGTAATTGTCTTGTAGCAAACCTATGGAAGCTATAATAACCAAGTGTATCTAAGCTATACTTAGATACACTTGGTTATTATAGATTGATCAAAATAAAATGTAACAACTCTATACCAATTTTTTTTGCAAAAAAAAAACGTCTTGCGTGTTTGTCTTTGTGAAACTGAACTAATTTCAGTAAAACTAAAGGTTACTCAAAAAGTCGCCGAGAATGGTTAGGACGGGACATAGCATAATCGAGTTAGCAAAGTCCTGTTGATGTCCTATGTGCTTTTCAAACGTTGAGACTATACCCTCATTTGCATGTTAAGTAAAAATGCAATAAAAGTTTGTAATTTAAAAGTTCCTAAACAGAAGAACTTTTGTTATTATGTTTAGACAAAGAAAACGGGAATTATGTTTTAAATATGTATATTAATAACACAAAGTATAAAATTAAACATTTAGGTCAAATTTAAACGCTTATTTAATGAATCTATAATTTCTTCGTTATCGCTACAGTATTTGACAGTTCATGATAATATTATATTGTGAAATGAAATGTGAAAAACTACTTTCTTTTCAAACCAATTAAATTTCTACGGCAGGTTCATAAAAGACCGTCGTCTAGGATAAGGCTAACAAGGTAAGGCAACATTATTTGTTTGCAAAAAGTTCAGCAAGTCTCTTAGCCTCTTCTTACGCTAGTTTTCTAGACAACCTGTTGCCTTATTGAGCTCCTTTGCGAAGTCCCGATATTCGTTTGGTTAAATTGCTTTTATGCTGTGAGATAGCAATCTCAGTAGTTATTTCGTTTTCAATTCGTTTAAAATCCTTTGATGGTAGTCATTGTGTAGAATATTCAATAATGTTATTAAATCTAAACAGTTGTTTGTCCTTCGTATCAACGTGTAGCCAACACTGCTAAAACGCTTTGAACAAAGGCTTTGTTATTATTAGGGCTTATTGGCCTTACCTTTAAAGTTCATATTCCGTAACTTTAATTATGTTCTTGTAAATTATTATAAAGCTAAGGATGGCCTAAATCTGATTTAGCTAGTCAAGAAGGTAAAATATAGTAATAGAAAAAAGAAAAATCAATAAATATTCAATTATATGCTTAATAGAATTATGAATTGTATTAGGTGCGTCGATCATGGTCGCAATATTCATGACGAATGTAGGGCGTCCTAAATTTTGCGTGAATGAACTAATCCAATTATTCAAAATCCAACAAATTTAGTACAACTTCTATTTAATTTTATTCCTGCGTTTTTCGCAAGGTATTAAGTTTTAGTCTCGGAAATAATAAAAAGCTGTGGAAAGTTAAGAGGCGAAAATAAAAATATGATATTTGAAGAAGGCACGCAGAGGCAATTCAATTTCACCCCGTAATGTAGGCGCGGAAATCATGTCAATTTTTTTCACTATTAAATAAGACGTTCAAATTGGCTCCGAGGTGTCAGCGAGGTAGGGATTTTTTAAATTAAGATTGAAAGTTTATTTTATTTCATACCACCTTGCTATTGCGTCACGAGTAGATACCAACATGCAACGATATAGTAGAGTTAGTACTTAACAGTTATGCTATATAAATTATTATAGTTGCCGCCTTGCATAAAAAAGGACAAAAAATACGAATAAAATTTCAGTCCACATTTTATGTCAAACTTAAAACGGTAATTATTTTATAAAATATGACATTTTATAAAATATGACATTTTATAAAAGAATTGCCGTTTTAAATTTCGAAACATTTTTAAGCTCACCTCGTTCCCACGTAACCGACTCAATGGGGTATCCAGCTACGGGACATTTGATATTTAGGTCGCTGCCAGCAACAGCTGTCACTTTTGGCATTTCCCGTATAAACGGTAGCCCGTACACATTGACCCTAGCCGCGTGGACAGCCTTCCCCGCCGTGTTGCTGGCAACACACGCGTACTCGCCGCCATCTTGTTCTGTCACTCTACTGATGTTAAGATGGCTGACGACATCATCTTGTAGCGTCACGTGTTGTCCAACGACGAACCTGCGTCAAAATATTCCTATTAACTTAGGTATTATTCAACTTGTTATTGTTGACCTGTTTATTATTAGTATCGGTATTGGCCGATAGAAGAATAAAATATAAAAAAAAATAGAAAGACTATAATTACAATTATTATTAGCGTTGCCCTCGTAGCATATTTTCTAGAAAACATTCTAGCATTAAGAGAATTTCTATCGTTAAACTGAACAAATGCTAATTGATGCTAGTATAATGAGAAAGGCTAAGGCTTTTTATAATTAAGTGGAGCATACTTTGGTTGCTAGTCTTGCTACGTTGTTACTGTGCGGTTTTCTATATTTTATCTAAGTTAGTGGCCAAATACTTAGTGTAAAGATAAGCAAGTAGGAAACAGGTGGAAGTCTTAATTCGTATTTCAATTGGAAGAACAAAGCTGTCGCTGGATTAGGGTCTAAAATCCATCCATACATTTGTTGACCCTTGTTTAGTCCATTATTAAATTAAAATTATGAAAGAAAATTATTATAAAGGGGAGGATATGAGCATTACATTCGTTGGTGGTTAATGTTTGAATTGAAAAGTTTAAATTAATTACAACTTCTAGTTTCCAGTAGCTCACCTAGAATTAGTTGGAATGGGAAAACCATCGAGCAGCCAGGTGAACTGAGGTGGAGGATGGCCCATTGCAACACACTTGAGGGACACGCTGGGGCCCGGCTGCAGCGTCTGCTCCGAGAACCAGTACACCAGCTCAGGTTTCGATTCTGTGGGGAATGACAAAAAAAATTTTTTTGCTGAACATGTACTTTAAAGCAATGTCGTCATCCATAATAATATCTTATATAAAATTTTGACAAAGGTATATACTAGAAGAGGTGATGTTTTAAATAGAGATTATGTTTTATATCTATACTTACTATATGCACTCAAATATTTGGATTCACCGGAATTCATCGGATGTTGCCAAAGCAAAATAAAAATATAGAAACTAAGTCAATGTTTATCTCTGAAACATCCTTCCTCAGTACATTTTGACGTGTTTACAAAGGCTCTAACTGAATCTTAATAATAATAAAGCCGTGATTTTATAGTAAAACTTTCGATACGAATTTTTCCACACAAAAATAACGAAAGGAAAAATATCTTTTCGGTTTCATTTATTGCCGTGGAAATAGTATCGAGGCCAAGTTATAGCTGTAGGAGTTATATAAACACGAACTTGTATTATTTTAAGAAAAAAGATCCGAAAATGTTCCTAATTCCCTTGAAATGTATCTTATTTCAAAGTTAAGATAACTTGAGAAAAGTATTTCGTAGGTAGTTGACCTATTTAAGGTAATAACTTCAATCAGGTACCTATTATTGCCACCATATTGCCACCGAGACTTAAGTAGGAAAAATAAAATAGTTACTTAATGGAATAATGTGTACAATTCATTACTTATCCATTGCAGGGTCGGGTCTTCTCTCACAATGACAAGAATTCTAGGCCTAAATAAAACACCTAGCTTGCGGTCGGAAAACAGTGTAAAAAATTTAAAAATTAAGATCGAGAGAATAATATCAGATAAATTGCTTTTAGATAAATCGATAACATTCTAAAGAGCTATTTCAGATCAAGTAAAATAGCGCAGACTAAGCTCCACGGGTAAGCAGTTCGTGCGGCATTATAGCGGCGGCGGAGCAAATCCCGCCCGCCGGTCCATCGGCACGCGCAGAACTCGCCTGATTGAATACTTTTTGCCCCACTATCTAGGATTAACGGTTTGTCTACACAAAGCTTTGATGTGCTTATTTTTACTTTTTAATACACCCTTTGTCCGAGTGAAATAGATAATGCCTTTGAACAGATTTTATAATGACCGTGTGTATAGGAGAATGCCTTTCGTATTGTAAACCATTGTCTCCCGTCTTAGTCATTTTCGATCATATCTTATTACGTTACTAATTCTACTTAAATCCTTTGAACAAATTAATCCATCAATCCTTTATTTAGTTACAATGATTGGGGCTTCAACCCCTCCGAAGGCAATTTAGTTCAGGTTAACCGCGATACTCATTTAGTTCGTACATTATTGAATTAAAAGGAAACTGCTATTGAATTTATATCGCTGTATACCGCAGGCTTTCACGTCTCAGTTATTATTTAAATGTAATACAAAAGAGGCAGGCTGATCCCTCAGCTGAGCGCACAATAAATGGCGGTATTTGTTCACAAACCCACAGTTACGATCAAAGCTTTTATTACGTCAAGATGGATTGTCAGGGTATCAAAAATGGGACACCTAAAGTTATGGCTGATTTACACAGGGTCAGTGCAGAAGTCAGTGTCGGCGCCAGTGTCGGCGCTGATACTGACTTGGTTTGTTTACATGGGGTCAGTAGACGTAATATACAAGTCAGTCAGATATTCCCGCCGCTGTACTGACTCCAAATCAATTTACACAGGGTTTT
>DWIY01001488.1:0-10050 GCA_018248615.1 Erynnis brizo brizo
ATACATACAACCCTAAATTTTCACCCTTCTATCATCAACCCCTATTTTTTAATAGTCATTTTAGCGCTCAATAACTTTTATGGCAAAACAATGTTTGCAGGGTGAGCTAGTATAATATACCTAATAATAATTTGATTAATTTTTTTTACTATAGGTGAATGATAATGTTTTATCAGTAATGTTATTTCTGAACAAGCATTATTGGCTTGTACAAGTTTAAATTTAAAATAGAAATCCCTTCAATGGGTTAGGTGAGATTTGTTTTTCCTGAGCAAAGCAAGGGTCAGTGACAGAAGTCTAAATTTAACACAGAAATCCTGCTAGTTGAACAGCGCTGTTTAGTAAAGAGGCTAGGCTATATAATTATTCTGTAAACCGAAAAAAGATAAATATAAAAAAAAAAAAAAAAAATAGACTCATAATAATATAATATAATTCATCAGGTTACATACAGGAAAAATAATGTAAGTATATTTATTCAGCCAGTTACTGGCAGAACTCAGCCTATCTTGAAGCTTTATTAAAATTTAACAAGTTTTGCCCAGGTGTTTTGACTTAGGTAAATAAGATTGTGTTAAATTTAAAAGTGACTTTAAAGGAATTATAACTCCCTATGTATGATGTATGATGAGGAAAAAAAAATTTACTCTTGTGTACAAACTTAGTTCTACAATATTTCGATCATGAGAGGTTATTACATTATAGTAAATTTCTACTTTAATATCTGTTTTTACATGTTTGCAGACTGGTCTCATATAACAAACTTTTATTTACGCTCGGGAGAAACAGAAATCCATTCAACATTGATAGAAAAAAATATAGTTATGTTTTATATACATTGCGCAGTGTTAAAGCCATCCAAGAAGAATCTTAACGGATAAAAACGGAATATACATGCAATTTGTACACTTGGTGTGTAATATAAAGTGTTACTTACCAAAAACAGGAGAACTAAACGCGATAAACGCAAAATAAAAGGCAAGTATCACGGGACACTTCCTGACGGTGTGAAACATTGTCATGGCGGAAGAAGCTGCCTTCTACATACAGTTCGCACTTTTCCGCAACATTAAACTCATCTCACGTCCACTAAACCATCTTTTGTTTGTTTACACAGCTATATCACTGAATAATCCTATATTTATTGGAATAAAAAATTATAAAGCGGCTGACACCCAAAGCCGAACAAACAATCTCACTGGACAGTGTTGCTATTGTTTGCTTAATCGAGCCAACATGTTTTTCGAGAACGGTTGCAATTTGAAAAAAATGTGTTTTATTATAAAATGTTATTTCATTTAAATTTATTTAAAATAAAATAAATCAAGAAGCGTAAAATATAAGTTTGAAAATGTAGGTAATATATAATATAATAATATAAAACAATCAGGGAATCGTCAGACCCAAGTTGGGTCACCCAACCCTTTTTTTATCTGTGTATAATAATGATGAATAAGTTTCAGTATGGGATTCAGTTTCTGTTTCATATTTTTTGATTATAACACAAAAGAATATTTTAACTCTTATTATACAGAAATATTTTTACTAATATACAACGTAACAGTAATTAATTATTATACTATACTCTGTTCCAAAAATAATGTTGCTATCCACAAGGAAGTTTACGTTATTTGAGTGGTATGGCAACATCGATTGTTTATTGACAAGATGAATGACAGACGGCGGGGTACCTACAGCTAGATGGCAGCTTGATTGAAACAATTTAGTGGAAATAAATGACCTGTTAATAGAATTATTTCCGCCTGCATACGGCATCGAAGTGAAAATGTGGTTTAAGAACATTGTTTAGACTATTTTATCACGAAGAATCGTGTGTGTTGTGATATAAAAATGTATATTCAGTACACGTTAGGAGCCATTTTTATTGTATTTATTTTGTGCGTTCATTGTGATAATGCTGGTAATTACAACGAAGTGAAGCAAATTTATGGTGAGTTGTTTTCAAATTGTTGTTTAGAAGCTTTTAACTTGGTTAAAATGGTGTCTTTTTCATTTTATAGTAATACTAATCACGCCTATTTGATACCTGACAGTTTCGTTCATCCGTGAGGCAGAGATTTTGAGATAAAAGTGCGCGCGTTTACAGTGTGCTATAGTTATCCTATTCACTATTATTTTCATATCTACCACTTGCTTTGTCCTACAAAGCTAATATACTAAATGTTGGAAGTATTCTACATGTTAGAATAATACATCTATGGTATTCTATACCAGTTATGGGTATAGCATGGAGTAATTACGAATGTCAGATTACCATAGCAATCCAGACTTGAATTCAATCAAATTAGAATCAAAATAGAAAACATCATTCTAGAAGCTACATACTTGAATATTTAATTAATAAATAACTTTCCAAAGTATTCCTTAATTATTTATTTTTGAGGGATGTAATCTGTTATCATATCAATAAACCCCTTGGTCTTAAAAGCACTTAACACAGATAGTTTTACAATGGATTAGCTTAAAATAAAAATGAAATTAATATAAAGACAATTATAATTTATACCATCCATTGTAAGCCTAGTTACTTATTATAAGACTACAATACTCCATATTTACTACCACTATAGGTACTGGTGCTTATGGGTTTGTACTGACGAAGCATTTCAACTGACATGTAGCTGGATGGAGTAGAATAGAGTGGACCATAAATTGATTAATCAAAATGCTCAAAATCTCCACTCTTTATCAGTAGAAATCATTGGAAACACCCTAATTGTTACTTCCTGCAGCACTCTTTGTGGGTCTTAACCCTTATCTTTTATACCACAGAAGCCATTCACGAAGTAATTCATACACCAACGCTAATATTCTATACTGTGGTCGCCATTCATGAAGAAATTCGCACATCAACCTTGCTAATCTTCTATACCATGGTCACCATTAACAAAGAAATTCACACATCAACCTCGCTAATCTTCTATACTGTGGTCACCATTCACAAAGAAATTCATACATCAACCTTGTTAATCTTCTATACCATGGTCACCATTCACGCAGAAATTCACACATCAACCTCGCTAATCTTCTTTACTGTGGTCGCCATGCACAAAGAAATTCGCACATCAACATCGCCAATCTTCTATACTGCGGTAACCATTCACAAAGAAATTTTGGGATAATGTCAAATTACATAACAAGAAGAACAGAGTAGTTAATTTGGTGTTGACAAGGAGATACCTCAGTCATCCATTGATTTATCAGTTTCAAAAACTAATAAATCAATGGATGGACACTGCAAAATATAGAACCCTGTGAAAAACAGCATATACCTACATTAATATTAGTAATATTAATGTATATGCACATAATAGTAGTAAGGCGATTAACACACTGCGCCACATCACGGACTGTAGTGTGGGGGTGCGCATCCATTTGTATAGAAAACGCATCCACGCACGTACATGCAGATGCCTTTTCTGTGTGTTGGACTGTGCGTGTTTCTATACAAAAAATAATTAAAAAACAACGCTAGATCACATTCCCGTGCTATGCTGCATTATGCGCGGCAGTGTGTTAATCGCCTAAGAGGTCTCGTCTGTATTATTTGAATAGAGAACATTAAAATACCATAGTAAAGTAGGTACTTCAACTTTATTTGAACATAAGCTTCATAATATACTTGCAAATGACAATAAAATTCTGGCATTGACTTCGAAAATAAAACAGAGAGACGAAATTTTTTCAGTTCTCTTTGCCGTAGAGCTTTTTCGCTAATTAGGCTTGTTAGTTTCCACGGTAATCTTACGGCATCGTCGTATTCTAGTTGCAAAGTCATTAAGAGAGGTGTCCAGTTATCTTTTCACTGTCCTTTCTTTCTAGTCTCCTCAGTCGCTTACTCATTTAATCGTGAAACTCATGTCTTGTGTGTCGTTATGGAGGTGTGGATGATAGAGATTATTCGATGCGACCATCTCAATCGTTTTAAGAAGCAAAGATTAAACCTGGGAAAAAGCAGGACATTTCTTATTTTAAGTTTGACTGCGTAGATCTTTTAGGAATCAGGTGGCCTACACGGTCAAAATGAAAATAGAAAAAGTATGTGACTGCAAACACATATTAAGGGACATTAGTGTCTGCACAAAAACTATTCACGCAGTTGCTGGCTAAGCACTTGTAGCTTATCGACTTGGAATAGTGTCAAGTGCGACCGGCATCGTCTGATGACATCGAAGATTTATTTGTGACCGGGTCTTTTTAAAAGTTGTAACAGGTATAGGTGTGGTAGAACCATTGAATTTCCACTGGGGAGAAACCTGTGTCAAGTACGTCGAGAGATGGCGCCATGGGTATCCTGAATCACGCTTACGAAGTTTTCGAAACATTCGGCATGTGTACAAAATTCCGAGTTAACACAATGGGATCATCGCCACTTCCGACGCATCGTTACCTACTGCGGTCCCTTTAACCTGCATGCATTTCATGTTCTTGATGTCTTGTGTTATACTTTGAGGCATTTGGTTGGTTGTTGCCGCCGCAAATATTTGAGGCAAACTTCTTAATCCTCTTGACCGACATTTTATATATGACTTATATTTTGGATGTGATCTCCATGAGTTACAATGATTACTGAGCATCATCAGGTGGCCTTTTAGCTACTTCTTTATCATACAAAAATACTAGTCATAAATCCTTTAATGCTATCTGTCGGTACTTCAATACTCATTAGGCCATTTCACTGGAATCTCTAAAAGCTTTTACCGTTACACACTTTGACTAAAGCGTTTTAAAGTGTTATAATTGAACCGTATTCCATCGAGAGGTTTCCATTTCTTTGTTAAGTTGGACGCAATTAGTTTTATCGTTACATTAAATCACGATTTGAACCAACCTGCATTTGCATTTATATGCGATTTCCTTAATCGTATGCGGACAGTATATTATACCATTATTACAAAGGTTATTTTTTCATTTGTTGTGTAACTCGTTCGTTTTGGTCTTTGTTCATATTTGTGTGTTTCACTTATTTAGTGTTGTTTTAAAGGGATTTCCAATACTCTCGCAATCAGATTCGTTCCTTCTCGTTATATGCGATCATAGTTTCTGGTTCTGGCGTTCCCCGCTACATTTTATCGTGCCTGTTTAAATTTTTGGTGTTTTTAGCCTGGAATTCCCGGGACATAAAGGTTCCGTACCCCTGAACCTTAGAACCGGTAGAGATTTAGAGTGTCTAATAAGTTCTAAAATTGTCATACGCATCGAGGGTCAGTGACAATATTTAAAAAAATCTGATTCCCTGAATATAACTACGTACACAAATAATTATAGGTATGTAATCTTGTTTGAACTTCAACAAAGATTAACTTGGTACAGTCTGACTGCTCTTATTATGAACACGCCGTAACTAGTCGATTGTCATGTCAACCCATGGGGTAATTCGAATTGGGCGTAAAAAGAGCTCTCACTGGCAACTGCTCTGGTGTTGCTGATATCAATAGACTGTGACCACTTACCTGATGGATCAGATGGCCTGTCGGCTTGCTTGGACTTATACATTATTATCAAAGAAAAAAATCTGATTGTGATTCCTTAATTCATTTAAGCTGCTTACAGAATGCAGCCTGGCGATACCGAATTCCGTAGTCTCCGCTTAAAAGAACTCTTAACCTAGTCTTCCCTATAACTCTTCAGCACAATTCAATTAGTCTGACCCCATTCGATCTCCATTCACATTTGTCGGTCGTAATTTTTTTCATTTTTTGTGAAACCTGAACAATAGGTCCATCATGAACACTGATTGGACTTTTTACAGTCATAGTAATATCACTTCGACGTAAAGTGTGCTTAATTCCATTTTGCTAACTGACTTCAAAAAGAAGGTGGATCAGTTTGTTGGGACATAAGTCATTCAGATACAGATTTGAAAAACAATTTTTTTCGATAGCAGTTTATTTTGAAATAGGCCCATTTAAATTTCGTAAAGATCTATCCATAAGAGATCCGAAAATAAGTTTTTTGTAAAAACCTTATCTCGTTCTGAAAATGTTTTTCGTAATGTTTTTTCGCCGTATTTAAAACAACAAAACACTTTATTTCCGTTTCTACCAAAATTCGAAGCTTTATTAAAAGTACCACGTTATTCATTCATTTGGCGATGCGGACAAAGAATAAAACGAATCTGAAGAAGTCAGGAGTTAATAACTCGTGACATCTTTTCGAAATTCCATTACGCAATGTAATCCGACTTCGCAGGGTCCACGGTCCTGTTCTCAATCGGGGATTAGTGAGACGTGACCCCAATACGGCACCAGCCACCAACGCGGGCTACACATGCCACCGTTTTCCATTTCTGCATACGAATGTGGCGTTGGAGGCACAAATGTAACGAATCTCATTCAACGTTGACATCAATCTCTTAGACCTCTGCCTATGATCATTATTTCTCTTCGTTTTTAAATATCATCCTCGGGCGAACGTCTATGGTTCTCCGACACATTATTCATTAAAAATTTGCATTTTTATTCATGTTGGTTTTGCTGCAACTCTTTCATGGCCCACTGTTAGGCACGGATCTCTCCCCACAACAGAGGAAGCCTGATGGACAACCAGGCTTGTGGCCAATCGGGATGTTTTCAAACCGCCCACAGGGCCTCCGACAAGGCGACTGCTATCGCATCGATAACAACCGGGACCGACGAGTTAACGTGCCCTCCGAAGCACTGCGCTTCCGCGCATGTAATTCGCCACTAGCGGTCACCCATCCAGGCACTGACCGCGCCCGACGTTGCTAAATTTTTCGATCGTTTGCGATCTTAGCAAGCTGATCATTAATATTACTGTTTACAGTTTTATCGCTCTTTTTAAAAGAAGAACAAATCTTGGTCGGACGACCAGTAGACATCGGTAAAAAATTAAGATACACTTGGTTCGTGCAAATTATACAGTTATATGGGATGATTCATACCCAGATACAGCCTCTAAACTTGAATGCAGTTTTCCTTGTCCACCGTCCAATGGTGGCACACGTAACTTATTGTCATGTTACTATATTATAGGGAAACAAATGCCTTATTAGGTAATCTTAAGGTCTACTTAGACTAGATTACGAACATCTATATTTAAGTCTTGTATTTGAGGTCACATTATAGGACGAAAATCTAGGTAGAATGGATATGATGTCCATTCTAGCTTATGTAGGTATTTGTCTTAATATTACTTTGAAAATTTTAGGGATCTTTTCGAAAATTTTCAGCGCAGGAATCTAGTCTCTCTAGTTTAACTATTCATTGGTGTAAATAAATTAAAAAAAAACAGTAGGAACAGAATAAAAATAATAATACTAGAATAAACATAAAAATACTTTAGAGATTTAATAAATCATCACCTAACATTGTATACTGACATCCGTATGATATTTTATCAGAAGTCTAAGAGGTGGCTTCTGTCTTGTTTCTCCGGCAACGATACTTCTTCAACAAAAGAAGATTTAAGGTATCGTATAGCAATCGTACCGAGCTGGCATTCGAATGAGAAGATGTCTGAAAGATTTAACATATTCCATGCTAATGCTAACGACTGACGTTTACGTCCTGTACGAATACTTTGTTAGGCGATAGTCTTGCTCACGGCACAGTTTTTGCAGGCAAAATTTACCTCCCCGGACTATAGTAGTTCTACCACCTACAATTACGACAGGGTGCTAAGGGTATTACGACATAGCGTCCTGGATCACACCTGGCATCCATCCAACTCACTCCTGAAAGTAACGAGACAGAATTTAATTGTAGGTTTAATTTTTTTCATATAAATGCGGTCATTGTTTACAACATTACGTCAACGTTCAATATCGATTGAATATGAATGATGATAAGTACAGCTTATGCATTCGGATTCGACCATAGAAAGAAGTACGTCGAAAGGCATTAATGAAATTTTTGTTTTGAATCTTCTTTGCGTTCACGGCCAAACTCATTCTATCACTGTCACTCACAGTCGCGATGAGAGTGATACAAATGTGCTCATATGCGCTCAGTTGAGCAGAATCCAGGGTACGCCTGCCCAGCCCACATAGCTGTTCTACTTCTTCTTATGTCTATGGATTTGACCTTTGAAAATGAAAATCCTTTGTTGGAAATCCTTTTGCAACATTTTTATAGGAGATAGAGCTATTTTTACGTAGAGCTTTACTCTCATAATCAGCAGGTTCTTTATGTCTTGTGTTGAGGTATCGATGGGGAATGTGCGGGTACCGGAAATATTTTTTGGGTGTTTGAGCGTGGGTGGAAACGTAGGTGTTGCCATCATGCGTGTTCGCTACTCCATTATATTTAAAAAGAAAACCTTATATATTAAAAATATTGGTTTCAACAACATAATACCTATGTCGAAGGGATAAGTAAAGTCTCATTTTATATCATGTTTGTTTTAATTTTAATCATAAATACTAGTAACTTCAATCTTGTAAGAATTTAACTATGCAGTTATCTTTAATTCGTGTGCCAAGTATCATCCAAATGTAGCTATTTTTGCGTGATTGCGCAACTAACATCTAAACATAATAGTATAAACTTTCACCTTAAAATTAACTAGGATTTGTCCGCGAAACGGTTTATGAGTGTTAAAAGAATGGGTTTTATTTTCATTAGTAATTTAATCTAATTCATAATGCACGCGTTAGTTTAGCTTTCCAAGTGAAAGCATTGATAACGAGCCTACCGCTTGCGAATAACTTTGTCGGGGTTCACGAGATATATATAATTTTTTATGTAATATTAAGAAACTTGCTCATGTAATTCACTTTATGTTAAGCGATATTTGTAAATTTAAAACTTAATGTTATTTTTCAGGATTGTATCTTTAAATAGCTAGCTTTTAACCGCGACTTTGTTTTAAATTTGGTCCAAAAGAGACTCATAATAATTTTTTCTTATCCATGTTAAGATTGGTGTAATGTTTATAATTTCGTTGTAGTAATCTAATCCATGTTTTTGTGAAACAGTAACAAATATCAAGCAAATATAGTCAGTCATCGCGAACATTAAAACGTTGTTTTTCTAAAATCAGCGGCTTTAAGGAAAACATTTATTAAGGAAACAATTTTGATTTTTGTTTACAAATTTAATTACTTACCTACATATAAGAACAACATGTAGGTACTAGCTATTTTCTGCGATTTCGTTTTTTTTATCTTAGGCTAAATATATTCTGTAACATCCTCAGATATTTGATTGCTAGTTGACTGTCGCTGAGAAATAAATCTGTTTTTTCTTTTTGTGCACTGTTAAAAAATCGGTAATATAAGGGCGAAGTTATTACTTACACCTAGTGGCATTATCCACCAGCTTGGTGACGTTGAGAACATTGAAGGCAGGTGTTTAACAAGAACTTAGCTTGATGTTTCGTTGACATTTGAGAATGTCGCTAAAACAACAGATATAGAACGCAAATAGAACAAGAATAGACAAGAAGACGAGGGCGCAGTAGGTACGCGAGACAGGAAGGTCACATCCATTAACCTGTGACTCATTGCGCTTCGTGCTGGGGAACTGCATAATATATGGAGATAAACATAGTATTATACTGTTTATAAATATACATAAGTCAGCAACTTTATATTTAGAGGTCCGCAGTGAGCAAGGAACACATGTCATGTTGGTCCGTCAGTCCTCTGTCCTTTATTCGATCAGTAAAAGAAAGCTCTATTTGGTTGTGATTACTATCTGCTCCCAGATAGTCGGACCGTTAAAGTGTGTCATAATTTTTAAAGCCAAAAAAACCTGGATATCATAATTATATCGGACATGAAACGTACTAAACGTGATTCCTCATTTCATTACAATTAAATTAAAGATTATTAACACCCCTCGTTTTCCTTTATATTACCAATCCCTTGTAGGTATTGCCAGTCAGACGAGATTATAAAGCAACCATCATAAAAGTGCCTTAATGGTAAGACTACAGACTTGCAGAGTTCCATCGGATCAGTTCTTTGGTACTAAAATGTTGTATTATATCTATAACCCATTAATGACCCACTACAGGGTCGGGTCTTCTCTCACAATGAGAGGGATGTAGGCCATAGTCCACCAC
>DWIY01001489.1:0-10049 GCA_018248615.1 Erynnis brizo brizo
ATAACAATAAATTGTGATTACTTATGAGACGGAATGTAGTGTACGAGTAGGTAGGTACATTTATTTTGAGCTGTGAGTGAATAATTCGAAACATAAATTGTGTCAGGGTTGCTATATAGAATTCTTGATAACTTATAAATAATGACTTCTCAGGATTGTTTGCATCCTATTATTATAAATGATTTAATTGTTTTCGTACACAGATGTGCAGTTTTCACTTTTAAACATTTCTCAGAATTTTATCCAAAATAGCACAAGGATAGGTAGGTCTATAATAATGTACAATAATAATTTTGTGGTTGGTGGAGAAACTTTTTAGGAAATTCACGGCAATTGTTTTATTCCTTTGAAGTAGAAAGCGATGATAACCCAGCAACTATAAATTAAGGCCTCTTACTCTTGAGGACTGGATTCGAATCCCAATGATGTCCATTGACTTTCTTAAATTTAATAAGCATTGTGAGGAATCCTGTATGCCTGAGAATTCTGGATTTACACAAAAGCATGTGAAATCCACTAACCCGTATTCGGCCAGCATGGTGGATCAATCCTCGACCCTGCAGTACCTACCCAAATAGTATCTATACCCAAATACCAACGTAGTAGGTATAATATGTACCACGTTTTTATTTTACTTTTACCGTACTTTTCCTCTGGCTATGGCCATTGCTCTAAAATTCTGCATAAAAAATTTAACATTCATAATCATAAGCTACCAGGCTCTCATAGGTTGGCCGTGGGCGAATTATCTAGCAGGTGATTATCATAAGTTGCCTCGCGCGATTCCGCGTATCTGCCAAGTCTGCATCGCGCGCCCTTTGGGACTAAACATTTGCGTTCATGAATACCTTACCATAATACGCGTTGAACCTACGCCGTAAAAGCAACAATGTAAATTTAATCTCAATTCTCTTTGTAAACGATGCGAGTTTTGTGTTTGTTGGAGCTAAAGCAAGCTTGATAGAGATCGAGATCGCGGGCTCCTTTGTTAAATATTTGGACTATTTCGCATTTAACTTTGATGGTCTCTAGTCGATCCGCGGGCCATCAAAGTTATGGCAAGATTACAGAGTAATTTTAATTGTTATTGCTGCTTTAGACAGGTATCATAGCAATACGCTTAAAATCTATCTCTTATGGTGCTTAATCAATGGGATCATATCGTGACTAAGATATAATAAGAAAAGGGTAACCAACACAAGTCCCTAATTGGTGAATTTGTGTAAAAAAAGACACGGTCACTGTCGTTTCTTTGTTTACATGAACTCACTGGAGGAGAGTAGAGTTTGAAATAACATCAAATTCTAAAGACACGTGTCAACAAAATACTTGAAATGTCAAAAGATTTAATTCAAATTCGACGGTAATCTGAGTGCCCTCAGACTCCTCAACAGACCGTGACCCAATCGTGGTAAGTAGAATTTTTCAATTTTGCCGTTAAGAACGTTGCAAATTGAATAATTTCGTTTTTGATTAAGCTGCAAAATAGGGACAAAAAGTTCATATTGTGTCAATTTAACTTCTAATCACTTTTTAAATACGTTAGCAGCGAGACGCGCGCCTGATCAACGAATAAATTTGAATTTATTACCGAACTGATTTGACTCCGCCCCGTTCGCTGACAATTCGAGGGGAACCAAATTGATTTACCTTTTTTGTTACTTGTAAACAATTGAGACTTATTAAAAACAAATTAGGAAGCGCAATAAAATTAGATGCAAATTCAAAACAAGAATATAATTGTGAGTGAATGATCGGTAGGACTTCATTAATTAAAAAGCATTGAGGGAAATTGACTACTTTCTGAACCTACTTTTTGTAAAGCGAATAAAATAATACAAAATGTTCTCCTTTTCATAACTTACCTATCACATAAAAGTACTTTTCCTCAGTATTGTAACATGTTTAGGTATGTTTATGTGCATTTTTCGTTTTATCATGATTAAAAACGCAAGGTAAAATTGTTTAAAGTGCATCTATTAAAAATATTCCATATCAGACTTGTAAAAAATCGAGTGCTATTTTTTCTACACGGGTCATAGTGACACCTGCAACTGATATAGGTATAAAAATATTTTTGAACAAACTGCACGGTAGGTACCTACATAAAAAAATTCCTATCGTACTTACTTTTAAAAAAATGTGAGCGTAAACTGAAACTACCGCCATATTTCGAAAACCTGAAAAAAAGTACGTGGTTAAAATCGGCCAAGTGTGAAAACCTCATCCACAGCGGGGTTCCGGTTCCGTCAACTTCAGCCGCATCAGTAAGCAACCTTACAGATGGGCCACCTAAATTAAATATGTAGGTTAATAAATTAATAATATTTTTTTTAATTTTACAACAAAATCCTGTGACTGTCAGTAAAGATTGTGTAGCCAATAAATCGCCATATAACAAAATAAATGTACGGAATATAATAATATACAGACAGGAGGAAACTACGTGGAACCCTCCACTAAAGCCACTCGGCTACTCGGCTGAAAAAGTTGAATTTCCATTCCATCGTGCCTGGAGCGGCGCTTCGACTAATAACGGGAGCATTCACTGGAGACTTGAAATATTTAATATGAGCGTGAGAGCTATTCTTTGATGCTTCCCGTTTATAGAAATCCAATTTATTATTTAAACAAAAGTGCCGTGAAATGGCGAAGGTTTAATGCACGCATTCCACTGTTATTAAACGGCTCAGCGTGGCCTGTTAGACGGAACAAAGGAATCATCCGAGCGTCGATTGATAATTAATATTGTTTTATTATAAGCTCCGTATCTCGACGCAACAACGCGGCTTCGTTGGCCCGCGAATTGGTAGAATTCTAACGCATCCAAGCGCGATAATGCAATAATGGTATTACCTACTGTTTAGTTAACGTTTAATCAGACTTAGCGCGCCGGAAACGTTTTGGATCGTTAATGCGATCTTTTAAGTCGGCTTTAGGAGGAAAAGAAAAGTAAATAATAAATAAAAATTAAAGCAAGAAGATTTAGATTAAAACCAAGAATGGTACCTGAAGCGGCCGATAAACTAAATTTTATATAAAAATTTGTAAATTTTATATAAAAATAACTGTGGATCAAATTTTGGTGAAAGTTATTGAAATTCCGCCTTTAAAACTGTGACATTAAATTATAGTTTTCGGTTGAAGACTCAATTAGATTTGAAGTGAACTTTAACAATTTAAAAGTCGCACAAAATCGCAGACTTCATTAATTAATATGGATAGATAAATCAGAGATAAGTTTTTCTCTTCATTAAGTCCTAATGCGACAAGTTTCAAGCGGCAAAGTTCGATGGAGTGAAGTAATCCGAATAACGTTAAAATTCTATTTTGGTAAGGTACGTTTGATTGTGTGAAAGCGGGCGTTAAGGCTCATATATTATGAACAGTCTGGTCCCTGAGCGGTTAAGCCGCAGTTTGTGATGGACGCCCTCGGCGAGATCGATTACGGACTCACTATTACGTGTAGCAAAATATACTTTGGATAAGCATTAAAGTCTGAAACTTATGATCTTTAATAAAGAGTAAAATACGGTTGAATTATATTTTATGCCAATAATCGAGCAAATGAGTAGGCCACTTGACAGTCTCCGCCGCCCATTGAAATACGTGGTACCTGGTAGGTACTTGTATTATGCAAAAACATGTCACAGTTGCATTGCATTGCCGGTTATGGAGAAAACGATAGTTTCTTCGAAGACCTTCATTCAATTTAAGAAACGAAGATAGATGTTATACACAGATAGGTATTAGGTAGTTTGTCGATGCATGCCTAAGTTCAAACTGGTGTCGGTACGGAAAAACATTAGCTCGCAACTCAATATCGTATTGCTTTGCGCGTTGTATACGTGTTCGACTGTAGGGAAAGAATGGTGTTAAAACTCCATTTTATTTAATTTTTGTATATAAGTTACTATTATAAGAACGTGGTGCTCTTAAGTCAATTTTATTACAGATTCATGAAACTTAGAGTAAAAGCTCATTTATAATAGACATAGTCCCAAGCGGTGAGACAGAATTTAGTCCCTGGATTGACTGCGGTGGCCTCACACCGCAATCCTTAAATTGAAGTTTCAGTTCGAATTACTAACTTCAGTTTTGATCTATAAAAGCAATTAGTAACGGTTTAATTTTGTTACAGAGAATCAATTTTATTATTACCAATAAATTAGGTACTTATGTAAGTTATTGTTAACTAATTACGTATATTGTTATGACTTAGTATCTATTGGATACTTGACTTTATTTTAAAAAGCCATATTAAAATAGTTGTAGGATATTTTGAAATAGGTACCTACCTATCTAATAAATTTGAATTACATACATTTGTCTATTTTTGAGTCTATTGTTTTGAGATAGGAATTGATAAAGTATAAAAAATTCAAAGGTGCCGTCTAAATAAAAACGGCATGTGACTTCAAAGTTCAGTAAAATTGTGAAACATAAATAAATACTTATTTACTAATTCGAATATTAAGTACAATTCAAATGTTTTCAGTAAGTAAATTTATCAACACACTATCATCAATTTAGCGTCAACATCAGAGTGTGGAAGTCAGTAGCTTTCAATAGCATTTAATTTTTAAAAAATATCGATATATCGACTTGGGTAACACAAAAACATTAACAAGTAAAACGTTTAGCAGGAGTTTGTTTGCCATATCGATATTGCATTACGTCGGTATCCAAAAGAGATTTGGCGACGCATGAGTGATGGGTCGCGACACTAACGACCTTATGATTTGCGCGACCCTTTCACGCATTTTTTAAACAAGTAGACCGGGAGCTGGTAGACATTTTTGGAAAGACATTTAAGGAATTATGAAAAAATTGTTCAAAATGTTTTTAAGTGCTCAAAACTTTATGTAATATAACACTATAAAATCATGTTTGAAGTGAGAGACCTTAAATAAAATTTGTAAAGAATTAATTTTTCTCTAGCCAGTTTAGAGGGTTGAAAAATTAAACAATGTCAAAACTCGTGAAGTATTTTTTGAATTTGTTTATTAAACAACAATAAAAACAAATTAAATTTATTTATCAGATATTATTTGTGAATGAAAATAGACATTGACAAAACTGGTCATCTGATTTTAGATGGAAAATTTTTGGGGAATAATACTATTTAATTTATTCATTTTTCGCGTAAGCCTCAGAAGCCTCTGGCCAGTCTATCATTTTCGTATTCAGGTACTAGTATCAAACATTATACTTACACAATTTTTACATTACCTACCTCAAATACCCTTGCAAAAATGTCGACCGGCTCTCGGACCAAAGGGTGAACTAGACTCCATTAATCTCGTGCACTCGCGCAATAGCGACACAATTAGGTAAAAAATTGAATATTAAGCGGTGCCATTAGGACACGCGTGGGCAAGACAAATGACGTCACGTGACGTCTTATATCGTACGATGGTCGTCTGCTATATTAAAAATGTGATTTATAAACACAATAGCTATTGCGAATAGCGAAGGCTTTGTTCGTCTGAAATGGAGTAAAATCTTGTTTAGGAGTACGGACGATCCTATGAAAAGGTTTTGTTATGTTTAGTAAATCACAAAGATAACCAATGTAAGTTTTGTTTGCTATTGTTTTAAATATTTGTACAACAGTAGTTTTCATAGCCGTTGAATGGAAGCATATTATGTAAGTACTTAGGTATTTTATGTTACCTAAGCAGAAAACAATATTTTATCCAAATAATTATAATTATTATTATTTACACATTTTTGAAAACTGTCAACGACCTGAGCACTAGCAGCCATACATATTTTATTTAAGTATGCAGATAGCAGAAGCACTAAAAAGTATTAGGTTTCCAACTAATGCTTTCAAGTTTGAGTGCTGATATTTCGAGATAGCCCTAGAATTATGAATGAAATTCTTGCGGATAATGTATCCTTAATCCTTTCAGACTTACTTGCTTAGACACAGTCATACAGAAAAATTAGAATTGGAATTATGGATAATGGTTATATGATATGGTTATGGAAAATTTTAAAGTGTGCTTTAGAACTATCTTAGGTTGTCATCAAAATTGAAAAAAAAAAGACCATTATTTATTACGATCTAGACATTTTCAGCAAACCTCCGTTACATAGGTTTGTAAAGTGTATATGAAGATAAGTAGGTACTTTATATTCTCATCACAGATTACATACTTAGGTACCTACTTAGAATGAATTCATCACCTTAAAGATCTGCACAATATACAAAAAATACAACCTAGGTAGGTACGTCATAGGTAGGTATTGTGAAATCGTTTTCTTTAGTTTAGGACACGAAACGGATTTCCACAGTCCCTTTAAGTTGTCAGTTGCAAAGTCACCCCTAATTGACGCAAATATATTTAATCTCTGGTTTCTAATTTCGACGGGTCGCCGTTAGCTAAATCACACTTACTTGTGCTTACTTACAGTAATGAATTAGGATAAGATTTATTCGTTACCAAATTATTTATATGCCACCACATACATAATACGTCTGCGTTATTTTCTCCCCATTTTATTTATGTGTTCGTCGAGGCAGGTGGCGGTATCGTGAGTGGATTTGCTTGCGAATTGTGATCTACTTTAATTTATCCTTAATGGGTTTTGAACGAGCCGAGACGCACTGATTGCCAGACTCCCTCGAGTGATGCGTGGATGCCTATCTTGAGATAAACAATTTAAATAAAAGACTGCTTAGGTGTGGTTATGAAATGAAAAATATTTCTTTTTGATGTATATTTATGGTCGAAGTTATGAAGTTGTGGCGACAATATAATTTTAACTAGGTAGCTATTCGTTTCTATGCATTTTCCAACATTATCTACCTATTCTATAGGTATTAATAGAAGCTAATAACATTATGTGCTAATGGCGCATTTGTTTACTAAGTGCTATCTACATAATTATGTAATCAGATTCGTAAGTACAGTCTTTTAAGAAAGTTAACTGTTCAACTAGCTAAATTTTCTCAGAAATACTGAAAACGTAATGTTTGTTGCTTCTGTTACTTAGAAAAGCTTACATCGAAAAGAGATAAACTTTACTTAAATACGTATTTTGTTTCAAACAAACTTAGTGGGTACTACTAAAGTTTAATAGCTAAAAAGTATAAAGTCTCAAGTAATCTCATTACAAATTATCCTTTAAAATAAGCTCTTAGCAGTACTTAGCACCACGTTGCGAAGTTTTACAATTTTACCCAACCGTCAGGCCGTCGTGTTACAGACAGTTCCAAATAGAGATTGACTAAGTTCGAGTTTTAACGAATAGGAATAATCGAGTAGGTAAGTATCGACTGTTAGTTAATTAATAGATCAAGTGATAAGTGTATGTGGATGATTCTTACTTTAACTCAATTTCGATCACAACGTTATCTATTGTTTTCACTATTATATAAATCCACTTGCTTAAAAGATCGACTGACTGTTATCATTTGGATACAAATCCACGTACACCCAAGATAGGTACTATTAAGACATTAGGGACTCTCATGTTTAAGTTTGGATTTATGGACTCAAGCTTAATCATGTCTTAAATTTGAAAAGAAAATGCAACAGTACCTACCAGTGTACATACCGATAAAGTACTCGAATTCGTCGATTTCGAATCAGGGTAGATGAAATATTTTCAACCAGTAATATTTTGCCCATCTCTAGTTCTAAAGTGTCGTCTAAAAGGCTATGAAGGTAAAAATCCGTGCAATCTTTAAACAGATACCTTTACAAAGTTGTCTCGTCCACAAAGGAATCCTTGAGTAGACGTCACTCAGGAGAGTTTGGGAGACGGAGTAAAATGCAAATTCTCATGTATTTCCAATTAGCGCCTGCCTCAGACGCTATCGTCATATAATAAGTTTAGAATACTTACCGTCGCCGGCTCTCTGAGTATAAATATTTTACAACGACAAGTTCTTATACTGAAGGGGTAGTTACAAGTTTTTATTTTAAAAAACACATGGAGTTATCTGATAAATAAAATCAATCAAAACATATTGTTATTTACAAATTATAAAATGGATTTGCAGACATTTGATGTAAGTAGTAGGTATTCAATATAAAAGTCATAATACCCAATGAATTCAAGATGAAATTAAACAATTTTATTTACTTTACACATGCTATGACAACTTACTGGGAAATAAACATGTATCTCTCTCATGAAGGTCCACCTCTATAAGACTATAATTATAGTAGTAGGACATACTCCACCACAAGAGCATAGGAGGATTTATAGTTCAAAGCATTACCTATATACCTATCAATTTTTCAAAATTTGCTGCGGGTTGCAACATAAAGTAAACATTTTCCTTTACAGAGTTACACTACAACTTTATGTGCACTCATTGTTGAAGTGCACTAGAGTAAGTACTCCTTCATCGTAGCGACACTGCCTACATCGGTCTCCGGTCTCAAGACAGACCTCGTATAAATAAAACATTTGATCCTCTTAAGCGACGAAGACACCTGGCGGAATTCAAACGTCTCGTATTATTTTATGAAAAACTTCGAAACATTCCGGTTTGCTTCACAGAACTGTAGAAGATAAGTAGTGAAAATTATAAGATGAAATCCATCTGCGAATATCGTAATACGTTTTATATATTGAAAGTAATCAAAAACTTGTGAAGATGTGTTTGTTTATTTTATTATTTGGCATCATTATAATACATTATGAAAGGAAAACAATGAAATTGGTTGGATGTTTTCTTGCCTTTCAGCTAATTCACGATAAATTTGTAGTCATTACGAACAAATTTCCACATTACGAACAAGCTCGCAAGCGAGGACACTGGCGCACCATGCTTGAAAAGGGATGGGAAGGTACCTATTCATATAAATTATTTTGAAGAAAATGTAATTTTACATGCGAATATTTCTTCTTAATATTAAACTCATGAAGCATTAATGAAGGAACGTACGTTGCCGCCGAAGAATATGCGGTTACAACGAAAATTGCAATTTAAATACTCAAGACGCGTCGCCCGCGGTACCCGCGCACTACACACAGTGCGCTGACAATTATGTAGTGTAGTTTTGCAGTGTATAACGCCCATTAAAATTTACGAAGAAGACGCCTCTTCAATTTAATTTCTCATTACAACGAAGAGACGCCTCAGACGTACCTACTTAAGAAAAATTGGCATTTCATAAATATGTAATTAAATCACCAAAGTCTACTGCAGACGGATAATAATATCCCTGTCTAATTATAGTGTCACAGCAGATAGACATAATATACTTAGGTAGGTACCTCCGAAAGCACTTGCATTTTAATGGACGCGATATTAAAATTTAAGACGTCGAAAATAAAAAACAGTCTCTACACAGCTAACTCTAACGTCTCAAGAAATAAGTTACTTGAAAACAGTTGCAATATTTGCCGAATGAAATTTTGTAGTCCCCCTCCTACCTGTTGCGAGCTACGAGGCGACTTGGACATAAAATCCGTGTGACAATATTTGAGAAGATGCAAATCCATGCAGGCTTTATTAAATGTCTGCGCAAACTTAGATTTAGTATCAGAAAAGGTTCTTGTTAATATTAACGTATTTTGTAGTGGACAAGAATGCAGAATGGAGTCTCGGCATACCATAATTTGTGTAGGTTGGACCGTCGTCGGGCCCTCAGAAACCTTTCGAGCGCGCTATTATTCCAGCTATTTCGCCACTTACTCCCGTGGAAATATAAATCTCGAATATATATTATTTCGGGGCAGATACGCGACGCCGGACAAAACACTTAACCTGATTGACCCTCGCGCGGTATTTTTATTGCTTCTCAGTGCTGTGTACCGTCCTCTTCAATATTGAGCGCGTTTCGAGTTTTTCCGAATACCGAGGATTTTTAAATAAATGAGAAATGTCCACGAACGTCACTGAAGTAAAATACAGTACGGTTTATTTACCTACTGTCAATAAATACTCGTGAAACCTGAATTGGCAGTAAAAGCAAAGGGGAGGCCTTCTTGTGATTTATATTGATTTCCCATATCGTTAATCGTGTGAACCTTTACAGATTTGAAGATACGTTTCAAGTTCCAATATTCATGGTATAGTA
>DWIY01001490.1:0-10048 GCA_018248615.1 Erynnis brizo brizo
TCAAGTTCTTGTTTGTTCATATTGCCATCAAAATGAATAAAATTTGTTAGTAAAAATAAGTGGGTAAAAACCGGAAACATTTAGATGCCTAAGAAAATTTGTAACAGTTTCTTACATTTTTTTATTAATATCTTTTTGTGTGTTTATATAATTAAAATATAAAAGTGCCATGTTATATTTAGTGATTAATAAATAAATATCAATATCCAAATTAATTCTTATTTTTATTTCACTATTTTAACCGAAAAAGAGATAGATAAAAATGGTCTTAATATTCACCCCATGCGAGTAAAACATTAAAAAATTAAGGCGCGTGTACTGTAGTGTTAAGGAGGGAAAGCGATAATCGTCATTCAACGTTGATCCGCTTTAACCCTATTTGTTCTAGTGGGATTAGTTGTCGTGTGGAGTACATTAAGCGGGCTCACGGAGATACACGGGAGGATTAATACAGAATTACAGATTGTAGTTTGTAAAATCTGTATATAAATTGGAACGACATTGCGCGTGTCCTAAGTCTTAAATATTTGAACTTTAATCCAAGACCTATTCGTACCTTCCGGTTAAATGCTTCAACATCGGAAACCTCACTTACTGGTCAAAAGCCGGGAACTTCCAAAAAACTCACGGAACTTACCTGTAAAAGAAAATCATAAATTTAAAAATTGCTTGATAAAATATTACAGATACATACTATCGCAGGCTATCGCAGGGATTGGTGCTTTTTATCCTATAACGTAAATTATTATAGGTCCACAGTCAACATTTACATGAAATGATCGTACCGGTAAAGACAAATTAGACGATTCAAGCGTCAGGCGAAAGCTGAATAATCCTTTTTCGATTGAGCCAAGTTTGTTTTTACTTTTTCTGTGACTTTATTCCCTTCCCTAAAACTTCGCCCAGTCTCACCCTCAAGTGGGAGATAAAGCCGATTGAAAAGGAACCCCTAAAACAATCGGGGGAAACGTTCGAACTCCGCCTCAATGATTTGAGAAACGAGAAGCGAACAGTTTATCCTCACCCTACGAAGCCTTTGGAAGATTGCCGTACAATATTATAGCATGCGTCTCTTACGTTTTACACTATTTAACAGCAATAGCTTAAGATAAAATTTTGGCCGAATTGCGTTTTAAGATACTTTTGGTCGTAAACCAGATATCGATAATATACTAAACAAATAAAGAAGTAAATATTAGCTAGATATTCTTTATTGCCTACCACAAACAATAAATTAACATGGGACAAGAAACCGACAAACACAAGCATATAAAAGGCAGTCTAATAAGACATAATATATTTACTGTGGTCTAATCGCTCAATAGCGATCTATTCCAGACAGCTTTAGGGCCCAAAAGTAGAAATATACCTAATGTAGATAAAATGTAGAAATTTTCTAGTAGGATATTTACTAGTCCTCTAAATATCATCCCCAACCCTGAAAATAGAAAAAATTTAAATGTAACCCCTAAAACAATCAGGGAATCAGAGAAACAATCGGGATCCGCCTCAATGATTCGAGTAACGCGAATCGCGAGTACTCATGCTTCACACACATCTCCGAACCTTTTGGGAGATTGCAATACGATATCATCCGCATACGAGTAGCGAGATCAATATTGTCTGGAGACTTTTACTGCACAGCTTACCGCAAAGATAAGCCTCTTTTGAATATTTTTCCTTGAGTATCTTGCTTATTTCAGATAAGTACTTGTGCGATATTTGTTTGATTCTCTGCGAAAAAAAAATCGAATTATAATAAATAACGCTTCACACTCATCACTTTACACTAAAATTCCCTGGTTTGAATGCCATGGATACACACATGGCAAAAGCATAACACACACACACACCCAGACCCACTCATCCCATAATTATTTTATCAAAAGCATTATTAGAACTAATTAATTTTAAGGATTAAGTGGGATTAGAAACACAATTCGGTCATATACATATTTATTCAGTCAAGATTATTAAACATTATCACCAGTATAATTCAAAATGTCACAGGTCCACCTACCTTGTATCTGCATACATATTACATGCCATGCGGTCGAAAGTGTTTAACTTGTTCAAATGTACTCTAGGTCCTTAACACAGTCACGACACCATTGTATTATGAGATGGAGCGGTTAATGGAAAATTGCTAGATTGTCGACCAACCATTGTGCCATGGAGAACACAATCATAATTTTCTGATATAATCCTACTATTACTTTCCTTGCATGCTTTAAATTAGAACTGTCCTACTGTTTGTTTATCTTTATGTACCTATCTATTCTTAAATTGAATATCACTGGTTTGGGCTTCATCTAGTTTAAAATGAAATCGTGTCATGTAATAATGCAATTCTATGTAGTGCCTAAAGTGACCTCTGTTCCCTTGCCTCCTTAATGGTGTGAACATAGTACAAATATCGTACAATATGAAAAAAGCGTCAATTTTTAGGGGTAATGATGAGCATGTTTCCGTTGTCGATACGTGGTTACAGTCCTCCGTTTAGAATCATAAGCCAATCACAGCTTTGATAGCAAAATTTTCGTAAGGTCATTTGAATCTACACTACCGTGTCCCCATTTTTCAGCTTTGTGTTTCCAATGGGTTATTGTTTTCTAATATCATTCCTATACCATCATTGCAATTTTATTTTAATCTCTTTAACTTCGTCACTTCTTTTGATACGGTTAAGTTACTCCTATCCATAAATTGGGATTTTATCTACATTCAGTAACGAGAGAGCTCCCTGCAGGCAGCAGCCGAATGTGTGACGTTTAGTTCGTTTTGCATTCCCTGATTGGCTGGATTTTTCAAACTTTTGCTTTTTTTTTTTCATTGGCTCCCGTGGAATCGAAAGCGTTCTATTGAGTGGATTCCGATTTCATTACTTTTATCCTTCCTTAAACGTCTATCAGGTTTCTTTTTTGTTTTCCAATTCGTTATCGGCTTGATTTCATACGTTTCTGACGAGCTTTCGTTGAAAATAATTCAACATTTTTATCGTAGACTTTTAAATTTCAAATGCTCTTTTCTCAGTGGACTAGATACATTGGCTAAGTAAACTCGTTACGTTAATGACATATTTTCGGCATTTTCCAGTACTCTGTTAAACTTCCTATTAGATATGTATGAAGTTATGAACTCCGATGACTATATAACATTCACGATTCTCTATCATCTTCTGCTTTTTTGATGCAAAAAATCCCAACAAACACAACAGTGAAATTGACAAAGACATGAAAACCAATCGCAATGAAGTAACCAGTAGCCGTGGAAGAGTTAATAACTCGGATCTAAATCATTATTTCACTTCAAGTCCAGTGCAGCGACCGGCTGCAACACGATCCAGTGCACGCGGTGCTCGATGTTGGTCAATGAGGTCAATAACATCACACGTCAGTGGGTGACGCAATATACGTCTGTATTAAAATACGTAAATACCTACTAATTACTACTTACTTATCCCTCTGTTCCGCTGCCAATCTCTATCTGGCCTGCTTAATTCCTCTGCCTTTTATAAGAAATCCTTTTCCGTCTACACTATGACCATCTATGGAACTTCTCTCTTAGTCAATCCGACTTTTAGACTTTTTATTTTCCTTCAAGCCCTAATTGATGCTTTTAACCTGTCTTCTTCTCTGTTGTCACTTCCTACATTTCTCTATATCATATTCGTGTCACTTTAAATAATCGCACCTTACCTTTTACTTTCTTTGTAGCGAAATTTCTAGTTCAAAGTTTGCCACATTTCTTCTCAAAGGTTGTCTCAAAGACAGCTCTTGAGCATTAAGACCGTCTTTTGTACATTTATTGTTTCTAGTCCTATGTTAGTTTTTGTGTTTCTGGTGTGCAATAAAGAATATCTATCTATCTAATTAAGTCTACATGGTCGCGTTGTTGCTTAGATAGAGTGATGTGATAAGACGGTCATGGTTAGAAATTCAAATTACATTTACGTGTTGAGCAAGCGAGGTATTCAAAGAAGTAAACATTACTATTTGCTACTATTTTAATGAAGTTTCTCCACATTGCCTTAATGTAGAATTTTATATTCGTGATTTTATGATGTCAGACCGTGTTGTCGAATCATTCTTACCAAGGCCACTGTTGAGTGATAATGTAATTAAGTCATAATAGCATCTTTGATTGAACTACATCTACTTAGTTTGTTTGATAATATACTTACCTGGTCAAATTTTAATGTATTAATTGATGTCACTTTTTTCCTCTGCTTTAGCGCTCATCCGATCATCTCTATATTACCTCTTCTATTCTTTTTCCGCCCACATTGATCTGAACAAGTCCTGCATTTTCTTTACTTTTAATCAATGAAGCTTTGGCAAACCTCAACTCATTGTTAGTTACGGAAGTCAGGAAGATACTGTCAACACATTTAACCGCAGGTGGAATGAACATTTTCTATTTACCTACTAGCACAGAACAAAATACCTCTCTCTTACATAAAAACGTTGCTACATGATGTACGAGTAGATCTGTTACCATTGTGGGTAGATGTACTGCTGCCTACTCGTATGGAAGAAACGGTTTAGGTACAAAAAACAGAGTACAGAAGTCAACTTTATACAGGGAGCGTTCGCAACTTCGCACCTACAAATATTTCACCAATTTGTCTATTTTCGTGTAGATATTAAGGAATCACTCTAAATAGGATAAAATTCTATTTAAGGTTTATGAAGGCGATGTAGGTACCGCCGAGCGATTCATTACTGGTCTATTCGCTACTGGTTCAAGATCTCGAGTCAGTAAGATGTCTGTGTGTGTTCGAATCGTGTGTGTGTCGTGTGCATGCTCTACGAAGCTTGACTTCTGTACTCTCTGTGTTATTTAGATCCGACGAAACAAATGTTTGTGCAACTAATGTTTGTGAAAGAAATGTATCCAATCTCCGATTTATCCGAACGGCTGCGTAGGCATAAGGCGATGAAGAAAGAAAAAGACAAATGGAACGAATTCATTCACAAATAACTCGTATGTTAAGTTTAGTGAACAGAAATAAATAAATACCATGGAATTTTAGGACAAATTGCAACAGTCGTGACTGGAGTTGGATACATTGCGGAAAAATTCACGAATTGAACCAACTCGCATAATGCTTACGATTTCCATAATAAAGCACAAATTAAATTTCCAAAAAATCTCGGTCCTCTTTCATTCTGACTTCACCCACAAAATGAAGCACCTTTTGATGCTGTCGTTATTATAGCAACCTTCCTTCCACAATATGAACGCGATGACTACGCGACCCTCCCCAGTGAAATATTATCTCCACAATGCCTTTGACGTGATACAAGGTGAATCATCTCTATGCAAATATTTGAACCGGGGATAGAAAACGCAGCCCCCGGCGCTGCAAGTGACGCTCTATCAAAAACAAACGTATACGATGAAAGCAAAGAAATAAGACAGCTTTTTGTTGCATTTTTGATACTAAATAAAATGTTGGGCGATGTTTGAAAGCAACTGTTGCAAGTACAAGCATTATAGTTTGTCCAGTTCTTTACCGCAAAACCCGCTGTGAAGGAAGTCAGTTACTGTGTTTCGATCAGATTCCAGTTTACTGAACAGACGTCGTTTTTAGAAAATTATCTCAGTACCCAAGAGCATTTCTTATTAATTAGACAGGTGTATAATTTTGTTCCTGTTAATCTAGAAGGGTCCTTACTGTCTATAGGGACCGTATATTTGTCTGTTTGTTTGTTCTTGTTCATCTCCTGAACGGTTCTTCGGTTCTTCGGTACTTTCATTGGCAATTAGCTGATTTGAAGCAACCTGCATTTAAGCTAATATACTATTAACAAATAAATATGTCCCTTGTATCATATCGTAGTTGGTTGTTTTGTTTTGTATGTCAACCCGCAGTGAAGCACGTGTGTGTGATGCTCGGTCAACAATCGTGCAGCGAGTACGCCTTTGTTTCCAACCACCAAACGAACTGCAACACGACGTTTTATTCTAAAATTAGGTCGCATATTGCAGTCTCTGCATAAATTATAAGTTGTACGGCGGAGCTTCTTTATTTTACAATCAGTTTCCAACTTTTATTCCGTAATAATTTTAATACTGTACCACAATGTGAGTGTTATTTGTTTAATTTTGTAATGCAAGCAAGTATACTGCTGTTGGAGTGGTCACTGCAACCCATACGTCAAAAAGTATTTTCGATAGGTGTTAAGGCCACCATAAAATGAGTATTTAAGAAGAAAGGAACTGAGATTCAATTTTTAATCTACAGCACCATGGTCCGAGAGAAGAAGATTTGACCATGTATTGTAAAGAATGTCCAAAATTTCATATTCAAGAGCATTACTATTAATTACAAAGTTACTACTACTATTGATTAGCGCTCATTCAACTCAGGATGCCCCATACTTCCTTCCTTGATAAACTTATTGACGACAGAAGCAATTAAGGAGAGATCTCTTCCCAATGCCGGGTCGTAAACGGACAATCAGCTGATCATTGACGATGTATGAATATCGAGTACAGGAATAGATAGCGAATTGGATCATATCCTGTGTGTTATCGGAATGGCTATTACAACATTACCAAGTCATAGAATACTAAGTAATATTGCTGTGAGCTCGAGGAATATGGACTACATAAATATGAAACCAAAGGAAAGGCCAATTTTTAAGCGCTTTGAATTAGAAAATCAGAGTTTTAAGGTCTAACTCACATTGGTAAATGTCAAAAATCTGTTTAGTTGCAGAATACTGTCGGTAGAGGTATAGAACAAAGCTGGCAACTGAACAAAGTAATACTTTGAAACTTGTTATCGAAGTGAATAAGGCGGCTTGCAACGTTCCAGTTATACAAAGGTTCACTAATAAAGCCACAAAGCAATACACATAGTTAGAATTCAACAGCCTCGATGGATAAGTAAATTGAGCCGCCTGACGCAACGGACATAATTTGCGAAGGCGTCGATGGCGCCCGCACACCTACGCGACTTCGAAACGCAGGTAATAATCTGTTACGATACGACGCGACGTTACCAACTAGTTCCCACTCGAAAATAAACACACCAAACCACAATTTGTGTAGCCATTAGAACCAGTATCTGCCATTCGAGCCGTTTCTAGCGTATTTAGATGCGCTCTGAATTTCTTGGCTTATAAAGCCATTGGCACGTGCATGGATACCAATATCACAGTGAAGTCGCCAGCTTGCATATTAGTAAACCAAACGAGGCGCAAAAACATTCGCAAGTTAACTAGAATCTAAACGCAACTGACCCCTTCTGAAAACTGGGTTACTCCAGACTCGACTTCAGTAATTGGACTGGCGATAAAAGAACTTTTAGCGCTATCGCTTTACTTTTGCACTTTTAGCGGCTCGGAGTTATTCAGTCGTTAAATTTTGTTGACACCGAAATGAGACGTCGAATATTTTTCACTTTTTTCCTCGGTGTATTGTTTGGTAGAGTAGCCATTAAAATGCAAACAGCTGAAGGCGGTTCCGTCCTTGCCTGTAAAGCGTCCATTATGTTATGAGCATAATGTTATGATTACAGCCTACTCTCAAGTCACCGTCGGCTACAAAGTTGTTGAGCACGCACATCTGCGTTCTGGGTGGGTTCACTTGAAGTCACACGACCCTAAAATTTTGTACGGAGAATCGTTTTGTGGAATCCGCGGCGATAAGGACACGTTGGAATAATTGTAACTGTTCTTAAATCCTTGTTGGTGACTTGAAAGTTTTATTTAATATAATTTAGGATTTAAGTCGAGGATCCTTTTGCTTTTAATTGCAATGTTTCGAGAAAGGTTTTAGTTTTAATTAGACACCAAACATCAAAAACGGACAGACGAAATGGAAGAAAATGAAAGACGACGAAAAGCGTATACATTTCTGACAGAAGACGTTGACTGCTGTAGCGGTAAAGTGAATCAAGGCCGGCGTATCGTATTTAGCACACCGAAGACGCGCACGCATTAAATTCTAAGCTAACGATGAGATGGCAGGTGTACTAGAACAGGCGCTTTTATTAGCTGCACTACACCTGGCTAGAACTGGATTATGTTTAATGGCATTCCATTGGAATCTTTATTCCATGGAGAATTCCTAGTCTGACACTACTACCAATCTTTTCTTAACACTTTAAAATAATAAGTCAAAGAGAATTAAGAATTCAACATGCGGAGAAAATAATTAAAATATTTAAAAAATAATGATCAAGCCCGCGATAAAAATAAATAAAACAATACTAAAATATACATTTTGGCTTCAACTAGTAAACAAGACATAAAAACCTAAATTTACTGTGGTTAATGACTGTTTAGTAAAAATTGGCAAAGAAATGTTACAATTTTTTGTTTCACTTGTCATAGATTCTATTTTAATTTTGTTTTATGGCAATAAAGGGGCAACTTACCGAACATGATGCAATTAACTAAACCTGATTTTCAACACCAATTAACTACTTCACCTACTTCACTAATTATTTCAACTTTTGTTTTGTATTCACGTTTTTAAAATAATTAAAATTTATTCTACATTTAACAAAAGCTTTTGATTTGGCCGTAAAATTAACAATCACAATATTATCTTTAACTAATTTGCATTATGAAAACATTACGAATAAGCATTAGCAATCTTAATATAAAAATCTGAATTTATTTCGGTTTGTTGACTCCTTAGTAAAATTGGCAAAAGTTTTTGGAGACTCTATTTTTATTCTCTCATGTGTCAACAACAGAGTAACCGTTCTGAAACATGGTGTAACAAACTAAACCTGATTTTGAAACAACCTACGTTTTACCCCACAGCTTTATATTTCGATCTCATTGTCATTAATACGCTTCTAAAGTTTTTTCTTGGACTTCGCAAAAGCTTTCGATTCGGTGTCAGTATTGACGAGGACGATATTCTCGTTGCACCTTTTAACAAACAGGTTCGAAACAAAAAAGTTAGTGGGATCCTCGCACGTGCAACTGTTTATCCGAGACGATTAATAGTGGTGGTAATAAAAACCAGTAGAAAGTCGTAGGGGAGTCATTGGCACCTGATGCTGAGCCAAACCGAAGCAAGGTCGTTTCGATAATAGGCGGCCATTATGAGGTAACAGTTTGTTTATGTTTTTTATGCGTGTTGCGTTGGCACATGATTAAATGATTCGTGCAGAGCGTTCAACTCAAACATCGCTTATAATTATTTCGATATTTATTACTTTCAATCAAAATAATATTGTATGCTTTTGTGTTGTTATATTCTATATTTCGGTGTTGTTATACTGACTAGTCGAGTTAGAAATGCCTAACAAACACTGTTTGTCAGGCATTTCTAGGTTAGCTTTAACAAATTTTATATCTTTATCAATATATCAAAGTGGCACTTCTATATCAACATGTTAAAATGCATTAGCTCGTCGTATTCATATTTAGTCAACTTTAGTGTTTGTTTTTATATGATCAGAATAATCGATTCATTCGCATGTGTTTACCTTCTTTGTACATGCTTCGAAAATCCGTGCAGTCTTCTCTTTTGCCCTCTCAGATCAGAAACTAGAAAAATTCATACACTTAGCCTCTTTGCCTTTCTGCCTCTCTGTGTTATCTTGTCATGTGGCGTCATACATTGGCACTCATATAGACGATGCGTTGGGAAAAAGTCCACACGTGTTTTTAGACGTGAGCGCGTCGCGTGCGCTCCTGTGTGCGATCCTGAATCATGCCTTATCGCTCTATTATGTGCTTATTATGACTGGACACCTACGGTATTTCTAAACACATTGTGTTTCTTGTCGCCGTTCATGTTCTGTTTTTGTTAAATCAAATCGATAACGTTTTGTGATTGTTGTTGTTTATTCTTATTACGGTAAACGTAATAGATTTGATTAACTCTGCGACGGATAACTTTTTTATTAGAAGCTTTCATTTAACTTACAATGTCTTTAGTGTATCATCAATAGTGGTCAAATCTTGCAACTCTTTTTTAAACAGTTATTAACATTTAATGGGCTAGTTGACACTTTTTTTAAGTTGTTCTTAAATAGTTCATATTTGTTCTGTTAAACCAAAAAAAAAATCTG
>DWIY01001491.1:0-10047 GCA_018248615.1 Erynnis brizo brizo
CGTCTTTATTCCTATTGACATAAGTGTCATCTATAATTACTTAAGGGACCATTAACGTTAATGAATGTCTCTAAGTAAGGCTGTTAGAGCTTTTTAATTAGTCACAAACATCAAAATGAGTAATCATTGTTTTAATTTTAAAGTGTAAGCATTGCTCAATGACTGTAGTAACACACTTCTTAAGCTTGTTTGCAGTTTTGATATCAAGTAGGCGAGTACGACCTAAATTTAGGTAGGTATTCCATAACCTGTGGCTTTATCTACAACTGATAGCAAAGATAAAATTGTTGTATGTGCCTCCCAATGTTTCATTATTTACCGATCTGTCTGTAACAGGGACAATGCATTCCTTTTAGGGATACAAAGGTTACACGTGACCAGAAAAATAGATCCATTGCCCAACTTACTGCAGGTGTCCAATACTGATTCAGATCGACTGTTAATGCCTGAGGTATTAACTGTAATACGTAGTGCGTGATGATAGGTATACAACCAATTCAAATCTATAGTTCAAAATGTTATTCCTTCTTTCCAGATAGGAATGATACGAAGACGTTATGATCTTATTAAGAGCGACAAGCATTTTCCTGGTAATACTAGTGATAAATGCAGATTTGTTGGACTTCGATGACAGTACAAACGATGTCTGCTATTTGTGTTCCTGTAGTGCAGATAAATCTAGTGTGGACTGCTCCCGAAGAGGTCTTACTGGGATTCCAGACGGACTTAGTGCTAAGGTATGAAAATTGTTTGATATTTGCTAGTTTTGATCAATAAATCCACATATTAGTATTTTTTAAATATCATTTTAAAATTCTATGTTAAACTACTTTATTATAATTGTTTTACATTTTAAGTACTTGTTTATAAATAATCGTTATAAGGAAATAAGAGGTAGGTATCATTTTAAATTATTTGTTCCAGGTGACAAAACTTAATATTTCAAACAATGAAATTTCTACGTTCCCTAAAAACCTGAATAGGTTTTACAATTTAATTTCATTGGATTTGAGCTCAAACCTATTGACAGATATACCGAAAACTGCGTTACAAAATCTCACCGCATTAGAAGTTCTTAATTTATCAAGAAATCATCTTGAAGCTTGGCTCCAGCTAAATCCAAATGATGTTCTTCTGCCAGCAAGCAGTTTGAAAATTTTGGACCTCTCTTACAACAGACTTCGGACACTAGGGAATTTGGCGAATCAAGAGATTCTAATAAGCCCAACTCTCGAAACATTATTATTGGAACATTGTGAGATTGATTCCATTCACGGACGATCACCTCTAAGTGGTCTTACTAACATAAAGTCATTGAAACTAAACAACAATCCTCTTATGAAAATTCAAACCCTCGTATCGCCAACACTCAAGAGCTTGTATGTGAGCAATTGTCAACTGAGCCACATTAATTACCATGAGTTGTCTTACTTACCGGCGCTAGTATTTTTAAAGATATCACATAACTATCGCTTAGAATTATCCTCCTCCTCAAATTCTGTATATTCTAGTTCACTTAAATATTTGGACGTTTCATATTGCAACATCTTCCAACCGAGTCTTCAAGGGTTTTCAAATCTTAGAAAAGCGGTGATAAATCACAACATGATAAGGTACCTACGGAGCAATGAGTTTGTAAATAATTCCAAATTAGAATACCTGGACTTATCGTATAATAACATTGGATCTCTTAAGAGCGATACCTTTCGAGGTCTTACCATGATAAAATATCTAGATTTATCATGGAATGAGATTGCCCAAGTACCGGAAGACACTCTACTTGAAATGCCAATGCTGACGCAAATCAAATTCGCTAGAAATTATTTGACTAGGGTCGGTCATTTACGGTCCCTCTCCTTAACAGTGTTGGATATGAGTTCTTGCGAAATTAATCTGATTGGCAAAGATTCATTAGAAGGACTACAATTGTTGGTGGATCTTGATTTATCTAGAAATCTTATATCTCATATCCCCGACAGTATATCTTCTAATACATTAAAATATTTAAACTTAAACTTCAATAGAATAAGCTCGGTAAACAATCTAACATTTTTCATGCTTCCACGACTAACTGGATTGGGTGTAATTGGGAATCGATTTACAAATATATGGAGCAAATCGTATTTTGATTCAAATGCATATATAGAGAGATTAGATTTAGGTGATAACATGTGGAGGTGTGATTGCACAGACAGCAATATGTTCGACTTTTATGAATTCGTTACATTAGAACCGAATAAAAAAGAAGAGTCTTATAATCTTATTTGCAACAGTCCTAATAATGTTATCGGGCAAACCTGGTTAGAGGCTTGTTACTTTACATGGAATCCTGGCGAAAAAATTGCAAATGCTGATGGTATCATATGGTTTTTGGTAGTTATGATTGTGGGATTAGCATTGTGTATTATTTTAGTAAATATGATACGAAAATCAATGAACCGTCGCTTGATTGCTATACAAAGGGAGCGTGAACGACAGGTAGAAGAGGCTAGAGATAGATTAAGACAATTAAGAATGCGGGCAGAGCAAGAGGCACTGTGTAACACCCCTGATCCTCGAGACTTGATAGCGCCCCCCTCCTACGATGAAGCTCTCTCAATGCCTAAGTTAAATGCATCATGTCATTCCCTCTGCGAAACAGGGACTGGTAAAACTAAGCGCAGGAGAGGACGAAGAAAAACCAAATCAAGTGGGGATTTATTAGAGGAAACGGAAAGGAATGGAGATGTTAGAGTTGTGGATGATTTAGAGCTCACAGAAACGTCGAATGGTAATCGTAGACGACGTCGTCGTCGATCCGGAAGGTATGGAAGTCATGATATAGCAGAGTTGGATCAATCACCTGGAGTACGACGCCGACGAATGTCCGAGTATGGTGGTGCAAGTGACAGCGTGACTGTTGATGTTGAACCAGAAGCAATGAGGCCATTACGTCCCAGACAGAGACGCTACTCCAGTGATGATAATGAACCCAGAGAAAGTGATTTCTAATTGAGATTAATGTTATTGATAGTAAATGTTATTACAAAAATGCTAAGTCAATAAAATTAAAACCTGTTTTTAGTTTGTAAGCCTATGAGAACAAATGTTGTCCTATTTTGCTAACATTTTGATGTTTTTATTAATTTTATTATGTTTAAGATAATTAAGGGTGTATTATATAAGGATAGATTTAGGCAATGTTTTATTATAGGAATTAAAATAATAATGCAAATTATAAAAACTGCCAATCGCATTTTTTGTACTCTAGAAAATAGAACTTATTATTAAATAATTAAATAAGAAATTATTCCATTTATTATTTCTAATCAGCACCATTTTTTGTAGGTTTATTTATTGAATTAATGAACTATTAGCCAGTAGGTTTTACGATAGAATAGCCAGGAGTAACATCGCGTCAACATGAACAAGGATATAATTTTCCATGGCTTATAGAAACCACTTAATTATGGATATCACATAACCAAGCAACATCTGAGGTTTACGTTATTATGTATAAAATATTTATTACCAAGTAAGTATTACAACTATTAACACTAACCTACTGCTTGAATAAAAAATAACATGGTAGATAACATTAATCAAAGATGTGTTAATTAAAAAGTGGATCTTATTTTTTTTTATAAAGTACCTAATTGAGTAGCAAAATAGCACGCAGGCCATGTGATCACTAAATCGAAGTAGAAAAAAACCCTATATGATGAGGACTAATCTGTTCGCCTCAGTAGTAGTTTCCCCGGCAACCATACCTCCCCAGCCGAAACGCAAAATATGCAGTACATGCTGCTTTACGACGGATTAGGAGGCTGGCGGTAAGGAACATCCCCGGACGATGTACTGTGGCTCTACCACCTAAAGCAGTTTAATACAGATTAATTCAAAAAACAACTGTATTTAATCTTTTTTTCTATACAACGTTTACTATTTTATGCTTTTATGTTGTGAAAAGGTTTAATTTAAAAGGAACAACTTTAATCTAGTGGCGCTATCTCGACAATATCGTGTAAACTACGTCCTCAAGTGGTATTTCATAGTATCGTCACCGTTTGATAGATGGTGCTGTGTGCTCGTAACTCCGATGAATAAATTTTCAAAATTGTTTTTATGATGAATTCAATTCGAAATGGTCGCTTATTAATAATAATAATTATGAATTTTGAATATTTCTGATGAATGCAGAATTTTTTATTAATAAAAATACTCTTACGGAACTCAAATACTTTTAAGGAAGAAGCTAATTGATTTCTGTTACTTATGTTAAAGTGCAGTAAAGTATGCCTATTTTTGATACTCCTGACTACCACCCAATTAAATATGTGATAAGATTTTTGGAACAATTAGTGAATCAGAAAATCTTTATATGAATCGGTTCATCACACTGTTGGACTAAAAAGGCCACATCCCTAGTAAGAAGATAACCGAAACCGGTCATGGATGAACTTTGTACAAGAAGTAAGGTCATAGTGATTCAATAACTTATAACCTACCTAGGCAAAGTACCTACGTATATTATTCATTATTATTCAATATCAGTCTGATAATAGCGCCCCCACTTCTGTGGGTGCAAAAACCTTTTCTTTAAGTATGTAATTTAATATTTTTTGTTACTTCAATAATATCAGGTTATTTATTACATCAATGTATTTATTCTGTACAAACTTTGTTAGGCCATTTAAAAGTGATAAATATATTATAAAATATTTTTCACTAACTGTTCACTTACTGTTTTTTGTTTTTTATTTTGGGCTCATAATTTAATAAAATGCCTACATTACTTACTATGGCATTTAGGACACAAATATAACTGTGTTTCCTGCTTTCATCCTAAATCTTTCAAACTAAATAAAGATTTTGGCCTGATTGAAATAAAAAAAATACTTTTCCGTTTTGTGCAGTAGCCAACTTTATCGTAGTTTTGTAAGGGTTAAAAACTTAAAAAATAAAAATACGAAAATTTTAAATCAACGTTTTATATCGTAATGTTTGATTAAAATTACATCAATCTATAAAACTTCTTATATTCGAAATATTTTATTGTTCTCAGTTTGTTCCATCTTAATATACATTGTGGTTCATTCAATAAAAATAAGTAATTTGATAAATTATTATTGCGGATAATAAAAATAGTAAATCAGTAAAAGCACAGTTATACAAAGTAATTAAAAACACTTAATTACATAGTAAAATGATTCTCAATAATATGACCTAAACAAATATACACGGATGACGAATTGAAACCATTACATTACATACATACATAAAATAATAGCATCAATTACTTAAAATATGGTATCACATTCTTAAATACTAAAATTCAATAACATTACTTAAAAGGAACTTACGCATAGACCATAAAAGAATGAATCTCTTATAGAAAATGGTGAAAAGACAATAGATCAAGTTAATTTTACAACCAGATGGACCTTTATTTGTTGTAGATCATTGTACAACGTGTATTTTGTTCAAGATAAAATAAGTACACAACCATTGACATCTCCAAGAACTGTACGCAATAATGAAAACCAAAGTGAAACTGCAGAACATTGAAACACATGATTGTACAACGTGAGATACCAAAACGTAGGCCTCTACAGCTGAATTAATCATAATAACAAATTTTACAACTATAATGAACATGGCAACATTTTACACGTATAAAAATATGTTTTCCTATCGCGCAATATACTCTCATAAATATATTATACCACTAACAAGTTTAAAATAAAGGCACTGTCGACTACAAACACACTTTGGCAGCACTTAATACACAGTCAAAATTTTCATACCCTCATTTACAGGAGTTCCCCAAGATATGCACACAGTATAATCACAGAATTTTGCCAATAGTGAATTGTTTGCTGATTGACACTGATACACAAAGTGTTCATTTCCTTCCTATAAAAATATTTTTCAAGTAGTTGATTTACGCACATTTGCATCCACTGTTGGTGTAATTATTATGTCTCCGGCGTTTGACCTACTCCGAGTGACTAGTACTGGGGTTTTCGGTTTCGGGGTTTCAGACATTTTGATCCGAACCCTACCCATATCAGGGGAATACACTGGAACATATTCTCGTGATGGTGACAAAAAGTCAGAATCTATAGTTTGGTCCCCATTGATTAGCGGATGGGATACATCTGAATCAGCGTTACCGTTAAGTCTGGGAATATCGTCATCGTGCGCTGGTACGAAGATATCTTCACTTGATAAAGAGTGACGGTCTTTCGGCGAAGTGGGATCAGACTCAAAAGAAGTCTCGTGTTGTGGCAGTTCATTATCTTCAGTTAAGTTATTATCTATAGAGCTACGTTTATTTTGGTTTGTGTCTCTCGGACTTTCAGTTCGTACATCTTTATCATCAGTTTGCTTTACTCCATTTCCAAGACCATTTTCACCTTTCTTTTGATGGTTTTCGTGTGTTGGTACTAATTCATATTTTCCATTAACTATTCGATCTGTTGGAGTATCTGAGAGTGCAGGTTTTCCTAACAAAGATTTATTCATATCAACCATCTCTTTAGATGCCTTTTCTACGTCTCGTTTTTGCTGCCTTAAAAGTCGCCTATCTCTGCGTTTTCTCATTTGTCCCTTTAATATAGCAAAACCTATTAATCCTACTAGAAGGACAACGATCAACGCAATGCAAACATATGTGCCTGTTTTGTGTGTAACCTTTTCTTCACCGGTTGGTGCCTGTCCAAGTACTTCGGAGGCTTGGGTGACGCGAATTTGTTCAGATACTGTAGTGTCTCTTGATACTTCTGCGGTTACTGCTTTTTCAGTCACCACTTCAGGTTCTGTTTTACTATGCCAATAAGGTCCTCCTTCGTAAATAGATGGCGGTTTCGGGATAGGAAACTCAGAGGTAGTGCTATTGAAGTCGTCCTCAAATATTCTTCGAACAGGTCCTGGATTAAGATCTTCGAGCACTGGTGTAGTAGTCTCTACTGGTGCTTCAGTTTGCTCTTCATATTCTTCTCCGATTGAAACAAAGAATCCGGAACCTTCACCAGAACCTTCAAGATTGTCTTCAGTTGTATGAACTATATCTGCAGCATGAATTGCGTTTTCCTCTGCTAAAATATTCTTAAAGAATTTCCGTTCATTTATAGGTTCTAGTATGTCGCTCATAGTCGTACTTTCTGCATCTCCTGATCCCTCTATTAATGGAAGCGATGTGCTATAATGACCTACTCTCATGAATTGTAAACTATCATCGTCTCCAGTTTGATCAGAACTTCCAATAACATGACCTTCATCTAGATCGCTACTAGCTATTAAAGGCATAGATTTTAAGGCGGTTGTTTCTTCTCCAATTTTTACTGCATCAACCGGTTGGTCACCCATCATCATGTCCAAATAATTTATTTCCATTCTAGATGATTTACAAATATCTTTAGTTTTTAACTCCAACCACGACCGATTTTTTAGTTTCTCCGGAGTTTCACATTTAGCATTATCGATATGAACATTGGAAGCTAATAAACGATCTCGAGCTACCATATTCTCACATGAACAATCCAGAGGATTTCCTTCGAGTTCTAAGTGTTCTAAACTGACCAAGTGTCCTAAATTAGAAGGCACATCTTGCAACAGATTGTTAGTTAAATCTAAAGAACTAACACTTGTAGGCAGATGTGTAAGCGACAGCTTCGAAATTCGGTTGTTGGCGAGATTAAGATGCACAAGTTTCCTGGCGTTATGTAAGAACTTGTTTATATCTGTGATACCGTTGGTTGACAAATCTAACGTAACGAGTTCTGTCAGCCGGTCAAGTTCATGAGTAACTTTGGTGATGTTATTATGGGAAAGGTCTAGAATGTTTATGTTGTGATGTTTCTGGCGGAGACTGTATTTGTAGAGCTGTGCGAGGTTGCTGCAGGTGACGCGGTGGAGCCCATCTCGTGTGGTGCTGCATACGCAGCTATCGGGACAGATGGCGGCCAAGGAAGGAGCCACCAGGAGGGATAGCGCTAGAAGACAGACGTACGCAGGTAACAGCGCCATCTTGCTTGAAGTCACCGCCTGAAAAGAAAAGAAATAATCCATAAAGTCAAGTTGCTGCAATGTTTGCACTACATGTAATACGATTTAGACATTACAGTCACGTGAGGTAAATCGCGTCGGTAATCGGTTAACGCTATTCTATTCGCGGTGGCATCCCGTATAAGGTTTCAGCCACACCTGAACGTGTGCCGTATCTTGTATTTATTCTACATTTTAGGTGTCTCTTGCGTACATCTCCATAGTTGCGTGAGACATGTTTTTATTGGAAATTTAATTTGGTTCATTTTATTTTTTCTCCTCTTCGCACCATACATTTAAAATTGAGATTGTCTGCAATTAACTTTTTGTGAAACGTCTACAAAATTATTAGGTCTAGTCTAGATCATGTCTGAAGTAGTTTTTTGACTTGTGAATTATAGGTATACGACACGTAATAACAAAGCGGTTACATAAATCGTTGGAATATCTACGGATATATTGCATGATAGGAATAACTAAGAACTGCCGGCAACCGTCGTCTAAATATAGGGTACAACATAACACAGTCGAAGTCCCCAACGGCTATTGCCTATCAACTCCACCTATCCAATTATTGCAGTTGCAATTTGAGTCTACGCTTCCCCGCATCGGTAACAGTTAACAACGCAACACTAGTCAATTTGTGTCTCCTACAATTTGCCTTGCGATTGCAAGACTGATCTATAGCTCTTAGTTAATGGCTCCATGTTATAAAAAGGACGAATTACATCCGAAGCTCTCTGAATTGGTATCTGTATAATATAGATAAGAATCAATAAAAAATTAACAAAATCAGGCCAGTTTAGAAATAGTGGAAGAACATTAGGTACGGTAAGGTTGTTACCAAAATTCCGATCTAGATAACAAAAACGAGTATCGTTTAATAAAATCTTATGGATTAGAAATAAAGTTCTCTTTTGCAACAACAACTGCTAAATAAAGTACTAATCGTAAAGCCAAAGAAATATCAGTAATCCGTAGAGGTAAGACGAAGATACGGCACATGAACAATAAGAAATTCATTTCGCGAACATTTACGACTACTCATAAGAACATAACTTCAAAGGAACATCAAAATACAATCCACGCTTCCCACGCAGATCTAAATGTGAGTTAGTAGGTAACAGTGTAGTGTATGTTTAAATCAGTGTACAAGTGTACTCGTATGTTGCAGTCGAAACACTTTCCCAGTCAAGACTGCTTTCGACTAATAAAATATATAACAGTTACCGAAGCTGCAAAATAATTAGGCGAAAAAACCGATTGTGTTGTAGGTCTCAGTTCAATAACCTTACGTGCTTCTCTTATCATCTGTTTTAGATTAAGTAATAAAACTGACATTTGAAATATTTGTTTAGTTTTGATACTATGAGCTTATTATTTATAAAATGAGCCTTAAAACATCGAAATTGTAAAATTTCGCCTAGTTTTCGACTAAATTAGAAGCCTAAAATAATTTATCTTCATCTCAAAAAATCTTTTAATATAAAAAACATGGCTCGGCAATTCGGGTTAGTCTGACTAGTTACGAACTTATTCGAGGTGATTGATGAGCTCCCGTTACGTGATAGCCGCGGAACGGCAGGTATCTCCGTAAACATACCTACTTAGTTGAACCGAACTTTTATATTAAAAATGTAAAACAATACAATAAAAACGTTTCGGAATAAGAATTTCGTTTGATTAAAACAAATAGTTATCTATGATCGGGTTATAGTTTCGACTGTAACATTTTCTATTTGTGACACGTAACATCCTCGGTGCACTTGGCCGGCGCTCGCGGCCAGAAGCGGTTCAATGTTAGCGGCAGGAAGAAGGTTGTTAACCGTTTGTGCGAATGTCGTCACATCTTCTCCACGAGGGGCGTGCTGTTCGTATCCAGATATATTGCGGTATTGTTCGAATACTTGTGCAAACTGTATTGATTTAAAAACAAAAAAAGAATTAAAAAAAATTGTGTGTGTCAGCTCCGACGCACGACTGGAGTTTACTCCTAAGTAAGAGTGAGAGAAAGCATTA
>DWIY01001492.1:0-10046 GCA_018248615.1 Erynnis brizo brizo
GCTGAAGATATGGAAGCGCGCGAATTTCACACAAATTAATATTTTTAAAAAAGGAACGAGTTCCCGCGAACTGGAACTACTCTGTGCTGGAACAGAATAAGAATAATAATAAATGAAGAGTCCAATTTCAAATATGATTTCGCGTGTTTTTATATTTTCCTATAAGGTTATTTAAATTGTTAAAATTGGCCTACTTCTATATAATCCATTGTTTTTAGATTTTAATCAATCAATTCAAAAGTGTTAAATTAAGTTAAGTTTTAGTGCAACCCGTCAGCAACAGGTACTTTATCTTATAATTCTTTCGTTTTAATATTATCATAGAAGTACATAGAAATTGATTTTTTTAGTAAATTATAGTCGAATATCGACTACAGGGCGAACACTAGTGAGTTAAAAATGCTGTTTTTGAACAGGGTGATATAGAATTATTGTATAGATTACTCATCACCAACTTACATTAGGGAACCTGACGAACTTGACCTATATCCTTCTCGTTGTGAGAGGAAACCCGACCCTGCCTCAGTCACTAATGACTTGCAGACGACGAATTAGTATAAAAACAACTAAAGTATGGGCGTTTATAACATTTTGTTTACAAACATGCACTGAAAAGTCGTAAAGATGGCATATTATTCTCAGCTATGAGTGCTCTCAAAAACTCCAGGTAGATAGATAACACAGTGGCTTTGTAAAACTTTCTAAAAATGGACCCGACCGCGTGGAATCAAAGCAAGCGTTGGCTCTTATCCAACATCGTCTTGTACGAGTGTAAAGTATGAACGGTTTCTTCAAATAAATCGTCCCATATACATTTTCATGGGACACTGGAACATTGGAGGCGTTGAGAGCTCCCTAATGCACAGATGCTACCTGCATTCCAAAAATAAACGCTGATTACGTCACTAAATTTCAGACTATTTTTTAATCTTTTAGTTTTTCATTCACACGATGATGAGCGTAGATCAGTCGTATGTTTAGGGCGCGAGTACCTAGTTTAATTGAGACATTTCTTCCTACGAAAAACTACATTTAACAAGGACTTTTTTATGAGAACCTTCAACAAGAAACCCTTTTTCTACAACTAAAAAAAATTTACCACTGAAGAAACTTGAGTGTGTGTGTTTAGAGCGCCATTACTTCCGTAATTGAATTGAAATAATTCTTCTAAACGAAAAACTTAGATTCATTATGATTTGTTGCCTTTTTTTAAATCTTTAATCTAACATTTCAAATATGAAACAATATAACAAATGACGCAAGTAATGTTACGTCGGGAATCCCGCTAGCTGCAACGAAGCCGTACGCGCGACGGCGCAAATTAAGCCGCGGATCTCTCGTGTCATTACTTTTCATGTGTGTGTTTCACTGCTGACATTTCGTCACTTTTGTGTTCGACATAAACTGTGTTTGATGGATATTGAAAATATATGAGCGCGAGATTCTTTCGGAGTTTCGAGCTGAGCACTTTTATACGACAGTCCTAATAGAATGATACTGACGCTCTCTTAATAAAAGCAATATACATTATATTAAATGACCGCAGCTTAATATCTCTTAAAGTTATATTAAATGAATTATTCAATTGAAGCTCACATGTTTTATTTTATTTCTTAACGTTATGGGAAGGAAGCACAGGTGGTCTTCGGCGTTTTAGATCATCGGATTTTAGATATCGAAAATTAATAAACTTTTGCTTTAGCTTCATTTCTGCGAAGTGAAAAATGTGTATTTTCCAGGTGCGTAACTTATTAAAGTAAACAAGAAGTTTTATGTTGTGGAATTAAAACTAAATTTTTACAATGGTACACCTCTAACAGTACACCATACACAAGATTCAAACAATAAGCCCGAAATTGCTCCAAATCGTTCCTAATTATTGGCCTACCTGTTCAAAATTTAAATGGAATACGAATGGTTAGTTTCAAAGTAATTAAATTAAGTATCGACATCGGCGATAAAAGGGCAATGCTCGGTACTCTTCGCTCAACAAATTCCTTTTCAATAATTTATTTCAGGAGCAGTGACTTACGATATTATAATAATTTATTTAAAGTTAGCACTTGTGAATACCTCATTATAGTTATTATTACCCAACGTACAACTTGAATCAAAAGCTAAAAATTATACTTGAAAATATCAGCGAAATATTATTTAAGCGGAATTTATATATATATACATTTTCGTTTGTCATAAATTTAATAACTTCAACGGAAATATTTCAAAACCTTGTTCAATAACGTTAAAAGGTCTCGTGTACCAAAAATAACTTTAAACTACAAATACAATATACAGGCTCATACGGTACGAAATTCGCACCTTCTACTAAGCTGTTTCGTAGCGATCGAGTGTAGATCAGTGTCAAACGAGATCGCGCGCGGACGGCCGTCTACGTTGTAGCACTTAGCGCTACGAATACTACGAGCGCTACGAGTATCGTAGACCACATTTAGCGTAGACATTATAGGCAATTCAATTTAAAAATCTCTTAGTCAGTATTCGGTCTATTGATTTATATTCCATTAAGTAGGATTAAGTGTCTGTGCTTTGGCGCCTTACCATAGTTCTGTAAGTATACAATGTAGTTCGTAATTGAATTAAAAATAAATGGACCAGACTTAAGTTTCAGTATTACTATAAAAATATTTTTTTAATACTAACATGCCTTAAGTTCATAAATACTTCAAGCCATGTCAGAAGAATTTCGTAAGCTTGTAAAGTAATGTTTTTAGAACTTGGGTAATTTAATAAACAACTTTCAGTATTAAGTAAACGTGGATGTCTAAGTAACTGTTGTTTCGAAGTAACTTTGAAGGTTTATTAAGCAGATATTATGATTATTTCAACCACGATATTATTATGAAGAAAATTTTAAAATTAATGCAAAAAGTTTTTCTCATGTACTGTTTTAAAAAAACGTGTTTTGGTCCAATTAAAAAAGATTTTAACTTCATTTAAATTTTTCGTGTCCTAATTTTATATAATCAAAATCATATATTATACATGTAACATGTTTAAGCCACCTTATGCCTGTGAGAACAAATAAATATTTTTTATTATTAGGTATTATATTTAAGAATTCTCTCATAAATTAATAATTCTTCAGTCAACATTAAAATTGAGTTAGAAATAACATTCAATGAGCAAAATCCGTTAATAATATTATTAATTACCTAAAATATATTATTTATCTAAAAACTAAGGCACATACATGGATTTGATTTATTTGGCTTATTGACTCAATAACAGCAGTGAACAAGTAACAAATATCTCATCCTACAACGGTTTACTTCGATATCTTTCCTGCAATCATTTTGGAAAGGAAAACCTCGTGGTGTAAATTGAGACATTTTATAAAAGAATATTTAAGCCTTGACTTAAAAGAATATTTGATTCAAGGTCACGTCGCGGCGTCTAAAGAAATGTTATTCTGAGAACTGACACAGTGTGACCTGAGGTAGCATTGTGTTGGATTCTTTCAATAGAAAAGAAGATAATCCAATTCTGAAATATTTTTACAGTTATTTATGACTACTTTTTCCGTTTTGTGACACTACAGCTATACTTAGATTTACAGTACCTACGTGATTAATGTCTAAACACGTTGTAGTTTAGAATCGGTTTCTACCCTAAAGTCTAAAATATTGTTTTATACAGGTACCTTCTATCCATTTGTAGTACACGAGTTGAAAACTGCAATAAAAATATTTGATTTAGCTTTTAGCTTCTGATTATAAATAACAACTGTCCCGCTTTCTTAAAATATTGTTTTAAAAGCAGTTCGATTTTAAAATAAACCGTTGACAGCTGTTATAAATACTTAGGTATATTTTATGATTGAGACCTATTATAATTATACGTAACTATGTCTTTACTTAAATTGTCGCTTTAAACCAGCCATGAAGCACACATTCACTTGAGATTTGAGGTTCTATTTGAGGTGGAATATGGCATGAGCTATTGTGAGTGACTATTTAAAAGAGTACTAGTTTTTTCTTAATATTAATAACAAAAATTTGGGCCATCTGATGTCGGTTCAGTGGGCAATCCCGTCCATTGACACCCATGTCAAACCTCAAATGGAAAATCATATCTAAGGTTTATGTTTTTCGTGACGTGTGAGAGCCTTAAATAAAGAATTTTTAGTGATTATGAATATGATGGAGGGTATCTCATCTTTATAGAACCTTATTAGTATACTCGTAGTATGTTTATTATGCGAAAAGAAAATATTATTTTAATATTGAGTTCAATGCTCATCCTGCCATATAAACTTTTTTAAACAAATGCGATCACTGAAATTGAATATATGAACACACAATACAAACAATACTTATAAGAATATTTATTGGATTTGTGGTACTCATCTCAATTTATATTTTAATCAACTAACCCGTTGTTTTTGTATGGAGATTTAAAATAAATATTGGTCGCAAATACGTTTCGTAACAGGTTTTATCTGATTGAAATTCTGCCCTATGTATATTGTAAAGTGTTTTAATATTTCAGAATGACAAATCAGCGATACAAAGGGAAAATATAATATGAGAATTTGGCAATAAATATTTTTATTTTACAACAGAATTGTTTTACAGCAGGATCCAGGATTTGTTTATAACGAAATAAGATGAAGTTCATTGCTCAATACATATACACACACAGGTTATTACAAGTCATCAATATTTAGATTTTAAATTTACAATTAGTACTTTTAAGTCCACTGCTGGACTTGTCCAACTCGTAGGGGGCAATGTGGTGGACTAAGGCTTACATCCTTCTAATCGAGTGAGGAGACCCCAACTTTGCAGGTTGAGGGCCTACTGAACGCAAGAAATAATACCTCCAATTGTCTATTTTAAATCTTTATTAAAGTAACAGCCATGCAGTGAGTGTGACTTGTCTCGAAAAAAGTAACTTCCATTCATATACGAAACAAACACACATCTGGATATCATTATGGCATATCAGTAGAAAAAGTATTTTTTCGGAAACTTTACTGACATAGAAAGCGAAAGATGTTTGTTTAGGAAAGTATGAAAGTGCAAATAAGTTTTGTTATACCATAACTGACGAATATAGTCTCAAAGGTATAGTAAAACAGTACAATCATGAACAAAATGACATCAAAAAGTTTGAACCATCTGAAAAGAGATTTTACTTAGAATGGATGAAGAAGTAATTTTTTAGGTTTAAGCAATGGTTTTATTAATTTTTATTACCAATCAAACACTTTTTTACCAACACATCTTTACCAACATGTTACTTGCCTATGACATATAAAAGAATAACTTTGTACTAAGTCCCTTTTACATCAATAACTTTTCCAACAGTAATGACTCGTTCAATCGAAATGAGGCTATAAGGCGAGGCTATGTGTAGATGTACAACTACAATAGTTGTAATGGAACGTACAATACTAGCAAAGTATACTAGTGAGCAGTTCTACTGACATTAATCGTAGGCGACCTCATTGTAAGCTCATTGTTGAATTGTTTCATTTATTTTAACGTTCTCAATAGCCTGGGGCCCTTTAAGTTACAAATTGGTAAATCTTGATACATGAAAATTTTTACCTAGGATACTTCATAAGAATGAGATACATGACATAGATTTTTATGAGAGGGGAGATATGGGGGAGCTTGACCAGGGTTTCGGAACTCCTTCAAAGGCGGCGCAGCGCCACATTCACCTTTCGATATGGTTTCTATAATGTTTTCAATGTCAATTTCTTACCAGCTCATGGGATCTTTTATCCCATATATGTCATTGTCATTTATCGAGCAGTTACCAGTAAAATAAATTAGTTCTTAATTTTTCCGCAACATGGCGAAGTAAAAAATACCCATAATCAAAGTCAGGCTATACAATATATTCGTAGCAATTTCTTGTTTCAGTTGGGAAAGTGTACAGGACCTGCGACTTTATACTTTTAGACATACGTAACCTATTGTTTATGATTTAGTTTGAAGATAAATACTTGACACTTTTCACATGACCTGCACAGCTACTTGTTACATTTTTAACATAAAAAATATTGAATCAACTTTAATAGAAATTTATTTTCTTCGTGAGATGAGAATATGTGGGTAGGGGAGAAGGAGGTAAGACGGGGTAGCGGGTAAGACGGGGTACCCAGCGAAATTCACAGTTCAAATTGACCAATCATGCTCGTTCATTCATCGTTCGAAGCGCCTCCATGATACTTGTCAGTCGCCCGATGGTTAGTGGTTTCACAAGTGCACAGTGTTAAAAAAAATTCAAAAAAGTGTTTTACTGCACATTGCTTATCATATTTTCTTCTGGTTTGACACGTGACTGTGGTTTGTTAAATAACGTTAGCTGGTGAGGTGTTTCTATGATTGACGCTTAACTAACCTATAATAAGGTAGGCATTGTGTTTCCTTAAGATTGTTGGCTGCTATTTTTTTATTTTTATTTTTTTATAAAATGACTCTGCAGGTGAGATGGGGTACCGGGGTACCCCATCTTACCCCCAATGAGAATAATTTTGTTCGTTATTTCAGAAAAAATAAGTTTGTTTTTTACCCCTGAAAACCTTGTTTGTCAGGAACCAGAGACATCACAACCAGCTAATGTGCCCATATGCAACAAAAGCGACAGTAGCTTTGTATTGACTTCTCCAAAACAACTCTTTCCACTTCCGCTTACTAAAAATCCTCTCGTGTTGCGAAAAAGCGTGGAAAAACCAATTGTCACGTCGTAGCGTAATTATTTTCTGAACATGTGATATCGTAATCATCACAACAACAGAAAAATCTAGAGAAAATAGAAACAAAAAAGAGAAAAGATGAATTAAAAAAACAGAAGAAAACTACTACAAAAGCTCAAAATAAAAAATCAAAGAAGAATAGCCGATCAGTGAAAACAGCAAAACGACGAAGAGTCTCATCATCTGGAGATGAAAGTGAAGAAGAGGAGGACACACCATGTATGTATTGTGAGGAAGTATTATCCGTTTCCATTGAAGGATGGATATCATGCTCATTATGTGGAAGATGGGCTCATAATAGCTGCGCAGGAATAATAGATGATGATGATGACGAAGCCACCCATGCCTGCGAGTTCTGCCAGCTCAAATAATCATCTTTCTCTCTGATCATTCTCATCACCCCATCTTACCTTAGGGGGGTACCCCATCTTACCAGCACCATGGGGCAAGACGGGGCAAAACACCTTTTTTTTATTTTAATTTTTTTCTCATAAATGTGTTACCAAAAGTTCCTAATGACACCAAATATTAGAACAATAATAGTTCGTTGTTAATTAAAAAATAAATATGATTGTTTCACTATGTAATTTTTTATATTATTGACCTTTAAAGCTTAAGTACCCCATCTTGCCACCCTCTCCCTTACTGACGCAACGGTAGACGCGAAATACTTATTTTTAAATAATTTCCCGTGTTAAGCACATTTCAGCATTATCCTAGACTCCTAGAGGCTTCGTAAAGCCTCTTGGTATGGGTTTCGCAAAGTATTAGGTAGCCATAATAAAATAAAATTTCTACAATTAAATTGTTAAGTTAATTTCAATTCAGGTGCGTGTTTGCCTATAAAGAAGACACATCTCTGATTATTTTAGGTCTCTATTGTTTTTTTAGGTCCGTGATTCCAATAGGGTTCTAAAAAAGTTGCAGAAGGAAGGTTCATGGAAATCAATGAACAAAGCGATAAGCCCGATAAGAAAAAAAGAGTAAGCCATATGAAAAGTTCCTACTGCTGATATCTGAAAATGCCACACACATCTACGTAAGAAGTGATTTCAGGCATAGATATGTGTAATATATCTATGATTTCAGGCTGTTTTGATAATTTTCTAATGCGTAGTACGAGATTAACAACTGTTATTCAATATAACTAATATTAAATTAAATATAAGTTTTCCTAAGTTGTACTTATTAGTAGGTATGCAGGTAGTCATCATAGAATTTATTAGTAGGTACCTACTTATTATTTAAGTATTTGTAGGTAGGTATCCATTAACCATTCTATCCAAAATATTTTTGCTGCTGTTATTGCTTAAATTGTTAAACTTCTGAGGTATTGCAACTATTTAAAACCAGTTATAAGATAATAATATGCAGTTATTGCATGCTTCATTAATGCATTAGCATGTTTCAATGTTTAAAGCATTAGTGAACCGGAACAATGTGTTGTAGAAAAGATGTCATTCATTGAATGTGTACAAAACGACAGCAGAGCGTGACCGGCGCGTTATATGCGGTGTTACGGCTTTATATTTTTTCATTACGGCTCCGATATAATTTATGTCTTCATTACGTTATCAGAATGTGGACCGGAAGCAGCACGCATTGATGACGCGCCATCAGCTGGGACTGGCCAGTGACGAATGATGTTATTAGTTGGGTATGCGAGAATGTGTTTCTTGACGATGAAAATATTAGGTAAGGTAATCAGTAAGACTTTTAACAAATGGCAGCTAATGTTATTTGTAACGTGAAGCCAATTATGTCCCACAGATGTATGAGAACGATAAGTTGCAAAAAGTAAAATAAATAAAAATCAGTTTATGTATCAAGGGACCTACTTATATCAAAAAGTTTGAAGGTTTTATGTTGCTAATTACTAAAACCACGTGCCGATTGGTGAACAAAATGCTCATGATGTCCGATTATTTTTAATCTTGTTAATTTTCTTAATGCTTAATTTTTTTTAAATAAAGAAAAAAATGCTTATTTAATCGTTTTAAAAGCAAAAGGGTATTTATTAATTTTACACCATATAAGAAAAAATATAAAAAAAATGTTTATGATAGATTTTGTAAAATATAAACTAGAAACGTCGATATTGATTCTTAAAAATACATTGTTAATCTTTTTAAATCTATTCTTTAAACGTCAAAAACGCCAGTCGCCAAATTGAGTTCTGATGCTACGTCACTCCGATAGTAAACAAACAAATCGGGATTATATCAAGCTCTGTTAATTCGGAATTTTAGGTGTTATTGTATCGCATTTGTGGATGTTTTATTATTATTTTTAAAAATCACAAGATGGAAGACTGTTTCGTGAAAGTAGAAAGTACAAATCTAGCAATTCTCATTCAATATGAATCATTTTAGTATCAATAAGCATTAAATCCAAAATTTCTGTGGTGTTATTATACTCGTATTCTTGCATCCAAGCACAAGACACCAATAATGGCTAATGGCTATGATATATCTACATTTGAACTCATTATTTCCAAAAATCATTTACAGTTTCGTCATTGCTATACCTACGGGCTATACGGCTAAAGTTTCTTCACGTCATTATTATTCCATCCTTTTCTTTTCTACTTTTACTGACAACAATAAATGGAGATTTGGTGATTATTGTAAAAAGGTGCTATTTTTACCCGCAGTACCTACCTACAGTAGTTTTATTACTGCAGCTTTTTATTTTTATTTTTATTATTACAGCTTGTTTACAATATTTCAATATTAGTAGAATTTAGTTTTTTCTTACCTTTCCGTTTTCTTTTTGAAAATCACAGCCGCGGCTGTTGTATGGCGAGTGGTCGAAAACTAACTGTAGGTTGGTTCCAGTGGCTGTAAAGGCTATTTCTGTGTGACCTTCACGGCAACCACTGGTGAACCGCATCTGTCTCTCTTCTGGTGGACGATCGCGGTAGCCCGTGTATTTCACCTATTAAAAAGGACATAAATTAGAAAGAACATCCATGTACTTTTTAGTATGTAACAAAGGTGACAGTGGTTAAGGATTCAGTGAGGGTTAAGTCCGGCTTAATCCCAACGAATCCCGGCGAATCCCATCACTACCCACTGATGCCTATTCTAAATTTACTGCGCTTTATGAAAATTAAATGTGAAACATAGTAAGGGAAGCCACATGCTTGAGAGTTCTCTATAGCATTCTTAAAAGTATTATCTTCTTCTTCTTCTTCTTTTCAGCCCTTGGTAGTCCACTGCTGGACATGGGCCTCCCCAAATCGACGCCACTCCACCCGGTCCTGGGCCCTCTGAATCCAACGGTTTCCCGCTGTCTTCTTCAGGTCGTCAGTCCA
>DWIY01001493.1:0-10045 GCA_018248615.1 Erynnis brizo brizo
GGCCTGAATCCAACGGTTTCCCGCAGTCCAGTACCAGGTCGTCAGTCCACCTGGTAGGAGGGCGGCATGTGCTCCTTTTGCCTAAACGTCGCCATTCGAGGACCTTTTTTCCCCATCGGGTGTTGTCCTGCGAACGATGTGGCCAGCCCATTGCCACTTTAATTTGCAAACTTTGAGAACTATGTCGGTAGTAGTACTTACCTAATGTATTTTGGTTGGGGAGGTGAGGTTGCCGGAGATTTCACATAAATTAAGGGGGGGCAACCCTAAACACAGGAATGCGATTGTGCACGTGACAACGACGCTAAATATTGATCGTAAAATTTGTCCTTTGTATTGAGTACGAAGACCGCAACGTGAGCCGTAATGATCTTAACTAGTGTTATTAATTGGAAGGCCATGGGAGCAACGTGATGGCGTACCTAAACATTAGTCGATGAACAGTTGAAGAGAACACTTCTTTATACGAGTAGGTAGTAGGTGAGACCAATATTCATAGCTCTACTTTAACTCGTTCGAGGTACTTAAACACTATCGTCACGACACGACTGCAATTCGCCTTGAAACAAATCAGTGTTTTGTTTTGTGCCCTTTCTATCATCATCTTACAGTCGTAAGAGGACTGGAAGATGTGATTGTGAGGCTACCTACTTAAAGTACGTAAAGTTGCGTGGAAATGAAATGAAACTAATAATGTTAATTTCGCGACTATTATGGGTTAGTATAGATGTAGTACTTACTATTTTACAATCCTACATAGATATACGTTTTAGAGTATGATCAATCTTTATTCACCTTTTCAGGTATGCAAATTGAAACAATAAAAAAAATGAAATAAGCTGTAACTCCTATACCTACTTTGGAAATTATTAAAAGTACCACGGAGATTTTAACAAGGAATAATTGCGAATGAATTAAATCAAAAGGTTAATAAATGGGGTCGCCACGGCGTCAAATGCATGCGGCTCTCCCCATCTATTCATATACATACCTATTTTGCTTATGTAACTAATCGTTACAAATTAACTATTAATTATCAACGAATAATTCATAATTAACCTTAAAAACCCACCGTAATGCCTCCCCCACACAGGTGCGTTATTATCGGTCGGTAATACCGCACGCGGTATTGCGAGAACGCGTTCCGATTCCTTGCACACAGCTGCGTTTTTATCGTCCGATATTTCTTACGAGAGAGCGCCGCCGACGCGTTATTACCGCAGGTGTGTGTACGGTCGTTTGCGTCCTCATACAAAACATTCTAGGACTCTTATCGGAATATCGCAGGACGGAGAAACGCAGCGTTCTACTTCCATTGCGGCGTTATTATCGCGCATACGATATTACCGACCGATAATAACGCACCTGTAGGAGGGGGAGGCTTTAATTTTTTTTGGCAACGCGGGTGATAGCTCTGTGGGTAATATGTATATCTCTGACGCCCGAAATTAATAACCGATCTTTAGATTGTGGATTGAGATTGATAAGATACTCATTGCCAACTGATTGCCAAGATACTCAATACTCTATAATTTCTTTGTACAAACAAATGTTGCCTGGCAACCAACTTCACTTTATTCCTTTGTGGTCTCTGTGACTTTAAATTTGTAACTTTAACATCATATTACGTTGAGGGATCATGGGCTAAATTATGTAATCAGTACTTTTGTTCAAATATATTCAACCTTTCATTATACTAAGGGCCCTCATTAGAAATAAATAAGCCATGTCTGTAAACGGATTGTAGACTTTTTGTTTATTTCAGGAGGTTTGAATCTAAAAGGTGCTGTTGGTACAACAGTAGAATTGAAAAGATTTGAATACATTATAATTTCTTTCTTTAATGTCGGGGATACACGACGACACCAGACACATACAATATATAGAGTAGGTATACATCGAATGTCTGTGTGTGTACATCGCCGTGACACTTAGTTGCAGATGTACTGACTGTGTCGCTCTGTACATCAGTACGCAAGCGACACTAGTGTCGACATTTCTGTCGAGTGTCAGTGTCATCGTGTATACTTAGCTTTAGTGATTTCCATTGTCATTGATGGGTGTTGTCACGCATAAACGGCTGAACAAATTTGGATGGAATTCGGTACATAGCTAGAATATAACCGGAATTAACATTTAAGATACGTTTCTTCCTTTCCATTATAATCATATCACGATGCGATTGCTAGTCCCGATGTTATGTTTTTCCAACATACACACAGTAGGTATACAGACATTATACTTATAGGATGTTTTTTATTACTCCGATAATATTACAAAGATTTCAAATCGAAATCTTCAGAGACGTTAAAAACTCACAGAAAATATTTAAAAATAATTATTATTTTTCACAAAACGGATAACCATTATAAAAGTCAAACAAAAGACTCCGAGCGAGGATTCTCCAAAAATAGCAACTCATGGAATTGGTGGAACTTGTTAAGAAAGAGAGTTGATTCTTTTTATTTTTATTACTTTACCCGAGCAGGGTAGTTCCCAACTTTGATAAGGTTATTTGTAATGAAAATATTACTTGCGATGAAGAAATAACGAGAATTCCTACACGACGAAGACAAACAATTCTATGGCAAAATCATGTATTTGGGTTTGGCAAACATTAATTTTGTTTTCCATTAAACATAAAATGATAGCGAAAATCCTACAAAAACAAGTTCCACGGATTGTTGCAAAGAGTTCTATGCTTTGTCTTTTTTTGAAAAACCCCATTTCATTGTCATATCGTGGTTTTTCATCTGAATAACATCTTTCCACGTTAATCATTACAGTTTCAATACTTTTAAGTTCTTTCACTATTAAATTACTCCACAAACCCTAAAGAGAAAAATCTACAACTATTTTCCACCATCCAGTAGTGACTTCAATAAACTGTAGAATAAACTATATAACAAAACCACTTTAGATAAGTCCAATCTAACCAACTTTATCTCTGATTCCTGAACAAAGCGCTCCAGCGTTGACATAATGACGTAAGTGGCGTGCACGGCTTATCGACGGCCATTTTGTTGTGCCTAACTCATAAAATGGCGGCACGCAAACTGTCGCCAACAACTCGGTCTCATGGGGTCGTATTCGGAACGTAAAATCATAACAGCAACTAGCATTGTCACCATGTGTTGGTTTTAATGCAGGATAAAATGAAATAAAGTTAAAATTACGTTACTTAACTAAGCTCTTTGGTGCGTGCTTATACTCGTACATATCTGCGTGTGTATGTTTGTGTGTGATGTTACATCAATAAAAACTACGATGAGGCCATCTTGATCAAACCGAAATTATTAAAGAAGACATATTCACAAGATACTTCAAGCGTCGTCTATCGACAACTAATTATATTATAGCTCTTTGAGTTTCAAAGATTAAGATTTAATAAACAAAAGGATCTATCAAATTGTACCTATATCTTTTAAACTAAACTCCTAGAGGTTATTCAGCAGCGATGGATACTTTTTATACAACGACTGCTCAACTGTGCGTTGTTAACGATAGTTCTATCAATATGGAAAAGTTTGGGGTTTCTCCATTAAACTAGTGTTTTTGGAAAATCGTCAAGATACGTTCTAAAACTAAAACATAGCATTTCGATTAAATTTATAATACAAAAATGTATAATAACTGGTTAAATGCTATACAAAAAAATTATCATAACAGGTGAAAAATATTACGTGGAGTGTGAAATAAGTAACGGAAAGTCTTGTTCACGACAAAATGCATGGGCACCCCAGTGTGCAAGCTGTTTAGAAGTTTTCCGCGCATCTGTACATTTGTATGTAGATTGCTGGTCCTCGTGGCAATCATGTAGCTTTATGATTTCGAAATAGCTTAGCGGCGGCTGTTTGGATATTTTGTAGGCAATGCAGTTCGTTGGAACATTATTTGACCACCACAATTGCATGTCTAATTGTCCAACTCTTTATGGCCCACTGTTGGGCACGGATTTCCCACAACAGGGGGAGGCCTGGAGTATACCCCACCACGCTGCTCCAATGCGGATTGATTGCCCAGAATTGCACGGAGAAGATAGAATCCTTAAAATAATGATAAGTCGTAAGGTGTTGAAATATTCTAAGTCACATAACTCATAAGCCATACAAACGTCTCACTATTACATACTTTGATTTACTTTTACTATGACGTGACCTGTACGCTTAGTCTGAGTTTTGGCACAGTGTCGTTCCGTTCCGTTAACCGAACGGATCGTTTTTTTTGTATGGACGTATGTCCATACCAGGCGTATGCCTAGTACTTTCCGAGTCCGGTAGAGGCGCTGGGCGTATATTCATACAAAAAAAACTATCCGTTCGGTTATCGGAACGGAGCGACATTATGCTGGAGCTCAGACTAAGCGTACTGGATACCTAAGTTAATTATAGCAAATCCATTAAGTAAATTTATTACTCTGTGTACTTTAGAAATAAAAATATACTTTAAAACGATGAGGTAAAGTGACCTGGTAGCGGGATCGACGTAGTTCTTGCCGAGCAGACAGGGCCAGGCGAAGGTCATGAGTCGGCGCAGCTTGTTGCCCTGCTTCTTGTTGTTGGCGTCGTGGATGTGCGCCGACGCCTGCTCCAGCAGCAGGCAGGCGAACTGCAGCAGCGATATGCGCACCGCGTCCGAACACGCGAACGGGTTCTCTGGGTCTATCACCTATTGTGGTTACAGTACGGTGTAAATGTCGTTTGTCAGTTACCCATTAATGTCGGGTCTCCTCTCACAGAGAGAGGGATGTAGGCCTTACTGCAGGTTGGTGGACTTCACATGCCTTTGAGAACATTTTTTTTAACTCTCAGGCATGCGGGTTTCCCCACGATGTTTTCCTTGACCGTAACAGCGGGTGATATTTAATTTTATAAAGCGACCCTTCGATTCGATTCCATAAAAACTTAATTACCTATATTATTATATCATTTAGTTGCCTTCAGTGATTTGAAAAACACAAACTTTTCATCCTGTGAATCTTGAGTTTCTATGTATTCCTATCAACTTTGACACGGGGAATCCTCCTTATTTACCCTATAATGCAAGAATTCAAAGTTGAAGCAACCCAGTAGTATAAAGGCAACTTAGCATACTCACATTGTTTATGAAAACAGACACGACATTCTCCGAATTATCCTGGTAGGGCACAGGCGGTCCGCCCACGATCTTGTGGCCCTTCTCGAAGCTGACCGCGAAGCACGGAATGAGGATCATTTGCAGGACCTTGGCCTTGAGGTCCTGAGACATGGCGTCGCCGGGGAAGTGCTCCACGAAGCGGAAGAACGCCGAACGCTTCCACTCCGCCGTATAGTTCTGAGCTACCGTGTTTTCCAAGAAGTCTCGCAGAAACTAGACATAGGAGTAATGTTTTAAAATAATATTATGTCGCTTCTGTATGTTATGTGCTTTCTACCGTAAAAGAGTTTCAGTTTACAATTTTATTGATTCAATACTTTCAGAGTTTAGTAGATGCAGACAAAAATTACTTTTCTTTTAACAATTTAACAGTTATACATACTAGTTAGACATAATAGTTTACCTGGAAATCTGGTATGAAACGATCACACAGTGCCCGTAGCAATTGAAACAGCAGGTCTATATTAGATGGATGATGACAGAAGTAATGGAGTAAGATCTTCACTATTAGCTTTGGCTCCTTCCAGTGGGTACAATCAACATTCTCTACTTTCTTATGAATTTCCTGAAAAGATGATAGACCAATATTCAACAATAAACAAGACTTCTATTTTTGTATGAACATAAGTGTAAATACATGACAAAGGTATGCTTAGATACACAACTCACGTGATACTGATCGCTAGCCCATATGCGTTTGACCAGTTCCACTATGTCGTGTTGTTTCGACAGCCACTGGTCGTCGTACTTGATGAGGAGGGACAGCGTCCGTATAGCCTGGAACTGCATTTCTTGTCTATCAGACAACGGTATGGCTGAATTGTTGGTTAAGTTCGCGTTTGCTGCCAGCAGCTGCATCAAGCGACCTCGCTTCGTTGTTTGCAGGGCCTCCCTGAAGGCCGGTCCGGCGGCTTCGTGCTTCACTAGGTAGATGAGGAACCTACTCCACTGTTGGTCCTTGATGTTGTTGTCGCTTAGTATCAGGTCCAGAGTTTCTTTTGGATATCTGTTATGATAGTAAAGGTGAGAATGAAAAAAGTATCTATATAAATGTGACCATCAATATCGAAATAAGATAAACCACATCAGGATTTCAGTAAAAACTGAACTTCATAATTACAAGAGTGAATTACCTCAATAAAAATTTTACAAGTGGCTCTCTGAAAGGTGAGCCAGCCTCAATCATGAGGGACTTCTCAGTGTGGAAAATAAGTCGACAGAGCACATCAATGAATCTTGGCGAAGCAGCAGGTATTTGATGGAATATGCCGATCAGAATTATGATCTTCTGTTCATTTTCCAAATTTTTCGATACGCTCTGAAGGAAGTTGCCTCCTAAAAGAAATGACATACAAATTATTTCGAAAATAAAGAATTTGTTCTTAACATTGAAAATCATCAATCATCAATTCCTAATAATGTGAGGGATAGTGTACCGACTGACCTCTGTTCGTCTGTATAGAATAATCCAGAAGTTTCTTCAACAGCTGCAGCAGTTGTTCACACAGTTTCTCACTGAACGTGGATGGGAACAGCTGAGTCAGATAGGACAACCTCTTGGCGCCGTTTACGCTCAGGTTGCGATGGTCACCGAGGGTCAGGAGCAGAGGCCTCATCACTGGATGCACCATCTCCATGTCAATTTGGAATCCGGATAGGAATTTTTGCATACACTCGAATCCAGCCTGTGGACAGAATGATTGGAATTAATACAAAAATATGAAATTAGTGCAGATGATGATATGCCAGTTTATTCCTTATATTTATTCGACGGTACATAATATTTCAATTCTGTTAAATAATCAAGTAACAAAGTCATTTAGTGTCATACCTGCTGCAGTTCAGGATCGTTTTTCTCCAGCGACTTGTACAGCACTTGGAAGATCTTCTCCCTGCAATGTTTCTCCTGGATGTAGTGGCATGCGGCGAGGGCGCGCAGGGCGGACGCACGGAGCGGCACCAAGTTGACGCCCTTGTAGCAGGGCAGCTTGCCCAGCATCGCGTCCTCGGCTTCACACAGCGAGAGCAGCTCGCGGAAGAACACTTTGTGCTCGTTTATGTTCAAATCTGATACAATAAATGGGTGTTTTCATTGAAATAGGAAGTAAACGGATTCTGCTCAACTGAGCGCATATGACTACAATTCTCATCGCAACTATAAGTGAGAGTGACAGAATAAGTTTAGAGTGTGAATGTCACTAGCTGAGCCAGCCTATGATTTGGCAATATTGCTATTTATCAGATGACCTGCATGCTCATTTCTTACCTCTAAATTAAATAAAAACGTATGAAAAAGCTAGTCAATATCTTAAAAAAATATGTTTTCTTTGAGCTTAAAAAGTTGTGGTTAACTTCTACAAATCCATGATGTAAAACTATGCTATAAAGATACTTTTTAACAACAAATTATGACCAAACTAAAAGTAATAAGTATAGTTTTAAATATTATACTATTTAATATTCAATTTAAACAATTAATTTTATATGGTAATGCTTACCAATCGTAAATAGCCGTGGTTTCAATGTGGTACAGAAAGTGGTCCCGTCCATGAGACCCATTTGTGCGTTAGCGGGCTGATGTCGAAGGAGATGCTTCTTGGGCGGTATTATGTCAGCGAGGACCTCTCTGTGAGGGTCCATAACCCCAGTCACAGTGGTATTCTGTAGCTGCGCTATCAGTTCCAAGGACTTCATCGCCTAGAAGGTAATTATTGTATTACAATAAATAGATTCTCGAACACTTTTTTTATATTAAAAAAATAAAGGAAACATAGCAAGACAGGAATGAAAAATCACAGGAACTCTGAACTTGAAAAAAAAATCAATGTTAACGTTACAAGATATATCTAGTAAAGAAGCAAAATCTATGTGTTTGGTTAATAAAAAGAAATTCTATTCTATTCTTCTGTATGTAAAACTAACAAAAAAGTAGTTATACATAAAAACAGAAAAGCTATTGACGACTATGTTAAACATACCTGCTGCCTGACAAGCAAATGTGGGCTGGTGATTTGCAATACAAGCTCTTGCAGGACATCATGTAAGGCCCGGACCTTCGCCGCGGCCAGTTCACCGTCGGGATCTACGCCTTGTCCCACTGGGCCCGTCACGCAAATACGCACTAGCTTCTCCAAAATCACCGTCGCCATGTCGATAGCTCCAGCCGACACTTCCCCAGTCAAATCCATCATGACAAACAGCACGGCTTTAAGGAACGTGAACACATGCTTGTAAACCCACTCGGGCGTCATCTTTTCTAGTAAGAACTTGACGGCGATGCAACCGCCAAGTTTCGCGTACCATGCCCGTTCGTAGCATAGAGCAGCCATTCTTTCTGCGAGGTATTCCATAATGGGCAGTCGACAAGCGCGCTCCTTGCTTCCGAGCACGGCCGCCGCACAATCTATCATCAGTATGAGCGCCAAGTGACCGGGTTTACATAGCTCCTTCTCCTCGTGAGCCATCACACCCGCTATCGCATCGATGATGACTAATGCGTCGAGGCCCTCTTTAGGCCCTCCAGCGATTGCGAACGGTCCAGCCTCCTGTGCTAAAGCCACCAATGTGTAGTGGCGTACTAAGGATACCATGGTAGGTAATACGTGATTACGCAATTCCTTTATAGCTGCAGCAACAAACATTCCGGTTAAAGCGATTCGGTGCGTCTCCCTTACGATTGGATTCGAACATTTGTAGTATGGTCCACTTTGTGCTGGAATCTTGCAATCTAAGTAATTTGGATGGTTAAATAGTTTTTGTAAGGTAGGTTTGTCGTCGTCCAAGTTTAAGGAAGATGCTAGGTAGCATCGCAATACCTCCCAACATTGACGCCGGTAAAACGGATCGGTTGTACTCGATTTGAGCGCAGCAAACGCGGTTTCTATCACCTTATCAACCTCAAAATCTATTGGCTTCGATTGATCTTGGAAATATGCTTGAACGGCTGGTGGTGGGGCATCTGTTTCGCGATATTCCAATCTCTGAGGTTCTATCATCATTTTTCTGTTACCACCACCAAACTTTCCAAGAACTCTGAATGCTATCCTTGCAACTTCATTGTTTTGTAGTGTCCTCCATAGCGCCTGCATCAAGTCAGCCCTCACTGGCTGTATGTGTTCATACAGAAAATCAGGTTGCAAGTTATCCACACAGAGTTCCAATGTTCGTAAACCCTGAGATATTAGCGTGTGTGAGCCATTAAGGGCCGAAACTAACGGGTCCATCAGCATTGGTAAATAGGGCAACAGACTACTTAGTCTAACAGGTACCGTCAAACAAAGTTCGACAAAGAGATCTTTCATGTGCTGTTTATGAAGACCACTTTGAAGCCGATTTAATCCTTCTAATAAGTTTGGCAACAAAGGTAAGAACTCTTGATACAATAAATCGTGACTCCCTCCCCCGATAGAACGGAAAAGAGCTCTTAATAGCAAAAAGTAATTATACGGCTCTTTAGCAGTCATGGCGTAATCCATAGCTTTGTTGACGATGCTGTGTAAGTGTGGGCGAAGCATTTGTTCATTTTCTGTTGGAAACAGACTCACTGACCCAAACACCAGTTTAAACAATCTCAAGTACAAGTTAGATCTCTCTGCATTGGTACCCATTTCTTCCATCCTCTTTAATAAGTACTCTACTAGAACTGTAGCGAATATTGGCGACGTAGCGGGATTGGATAAGAAAGTGTTTGCAATGATTTGCAAAGTCATATTCTTGTTTATCCTCTCGACCATGTGGGATATGGTCGCTGTGAAAATTTCTTGAAACGTTTGAGGATTCATCATTGAAAACTGAAAGAAAAACAAAAGCATTTAAAACAGTGTGGATCCCGGCCTCTATAATATGGACATACGATACCCTTTGAAATGACAGCTCTGTAATGATTCCTATTTGAAGCGCCGCTATGCGT
>DWIY01001494.1:0-10044 GCA_018248615.1 Erynnis brizo brizo
CTTGCAAACCTATGCAAGCCAAGCCAAACGCTCTATCCGCACGTTTGAATTTTTGATGGCTTGTTGAGGTTTGCCAAACGTCCGGATGCGGCTTAACATCAACAGTTATACTAGTCCTAGGTTCTGCTAAATTGAATTTTACCTCGGATTGACCTCCCAGAAGTACGCGCCGTGATGCCGTCATAATATACTTGAGACTCAAGAGGCCAATTAAATTTAACATATTATGTGCATAAACATTTCCGCCGTAACAAGAGAAAAATTATCATAAAATCCCCGCTAAAAGGAACTAAACGAGCTTAGAACACGGGACAACTTCACGAAAAGAAAACCATTTTAAAGTAAAAACTATCTAAGACTTTCCTTAATGTCAGTCTTGAACGGTTTGCATAGAGCCATAGACGAGCGATTCTTTCCTTATTACTGCAACAATAGAATAATCTACCACCGTTTAAGACCTCTGCGTATTCATGAAAGTTCAGTGATCGTAAAAAAACGCTATTGTTTGGTCACGCCGCTTAACTTGGATAACTCATACTAATAATACCACTTAAAGGAAACAATTTATTTGATTGTCCACACGCGAACATGTTGTTAAGATGATACACATGCTATTTGCAATTCCAAACAATGAATTAAATTAACATGTATGAGACGGAGATGGAATTACGTGACGGGCCGATGGAGAAAAATCTAATTTATTCAAATTTATTGTTGTTTTATAACATGCATATTTTATCACGCTTTAAATATCTTTATCTGTGTCTATCTAGGAATTTCTTAGCGTGATTTTCACTTATTTCTAGTCTTCGGAATAATTTGCATTTATTAAGATCGAAGACAACAATAGTATACAAAAATGTTCGATTTTCCCATCCTATGTCCTAGACTTAGACGGAACTGATCGATTCCAAAGACGGGATAATAGAATCTAAATGTGTGTTTCGGTCTAGATGCACTATGACTCAAACTTATTATTGTTATTGTTTAATCTATAATTTATGTATTTAAATAAAACTTTTTTAATAAATAATATAATTGATTCTTATTATAATCAAGTATGTAGTCGCTATATATCTAATAAGGAAAATGGGAGATTCATAATAATTTTCATTCATTTATAAACATTCGTAATAATTAATAAATCAAATTATAATCTCCTTAAGTCCAAAAAAGTTGAAACTATTACTCGTACATTTTTATTTTAAACTGACTCGTAAATATTATCACGGGAATTCAAAGTTTTTCGTTTATAATAATTACTCAAAACTAATCTTTTACTGAATAATTTCAAAGAATTATTCACTACAGATTTTTACAAATTTCAATTTGTTGCCCTCCCTGTCGCGCCCGCAAATGGCGAAATTTAGTGGCTAAGTTGCGAGTTACTTTGTATACCAATGTGCTCGTGTGTGGCTAGAAAAAACGTTAAATTTAAATGTAAGAAAAGGCTTTCAGAAATTTCGATTTTAGTGCGTCGTTTATATCGGAAAGATACCAGTATACCAGAACCTTCACTTCTACACATCAAAAGTTCTAATTGATGACGTACTTACGAGTCTATGGCCGCAACAGACAATACAAACAAGACTTTCGAGTATAGTGTCATGACCGCGATAAATGTCACAATAAGTGAGTCACACAAAAGAAGTAGTCTAGGGGGTAGTGGAGGTTGAATTAATGGTTTGAGTCGGACACGTCTCCCGGGAGAAGTTTGATATGCAAATTTGTATACACAAGGTTCCAACTTAGTGCCACAAGCTCGTGAAGATCTGGCGAACATATCAACAAAGTTATCTAACTTCCACTATAATTGTACTGATGTTTGGTATGTCTTTGATTCAGGGTAGTAAATATAGATACGAGTAATTAATAATGTGCGCTGCGTAATATACTCGTACAGAAAAATAAATAAACTTAATTTTACTGTAAATGACTACCAAAGTCATACGGGGTACCTGATGTTAAGTGGTCACTGCAACCCTTATTTACCTTTATTTAAGGTCGAATGTAGTTGTATTAATTCATGCGTTCGAATAACATTGTGGCCTTAAAAAGATCTGTGACAATGACACCTCACCAGACGATATTTTTTATAAAATCTAGTATAAAAATACGTAACAAAATCTTAGTCAGTGCAATTAACTCGAGACTGTTCTGAATCTAACACGACACGTTTAGAAGTATTATCTGTTTAATTCCGCAAATTATTCACACAGGGCACTGGCTCGGTTCGGTACGACAAACCTCTTGGTGATCAGCCGAATACATAAACAGATCTATTTAAAGCCCAGCTATTACTTGCCCGTCCAACTTTGGCAGTAACGCTAATGGAATAGACGTTTGGTCGGCTCTCAGAAGGTTCGTAACGTGGATTACCTGGAAACAGAGGAGACATGATTTAGAATGAAGAGTAGAAATACATAAATGTAATTAATGTGGCGATTTTCGCTACTCGCCAAAAGATGGCGCCACGAGAAGCCTGAATCACGCAATCGTAGTTTTTAAACATCTGGCATACAAAAATCCGAGTTCATGCAACCCGAGAACTTATTAGTGGAAAGCCCGCATTTATTTTATTTCGGAGATAACCTTATTATTTGTATTTGGTATTTTGAAAGTCTTAAGCCTAAAATTTAATCGTATTGAAATATCCAGCATAGAAAACGCCTATTACCTTAGAAACACGTTACATAAAATCTAAGAACATAAAATAAGCCTTCAGAGCAATGCTCTTTTTAGTGCGGTCAATAACTAAGGGGTAGCAAAAAGGTAAATGATGGTTCCTGTCTTTTTGGTCCGACGAAAGAGAAAACGCATACTTACCCTTAAAATTCAATTACATACTTTTAAAATTATAGATGCAAAAAAAACTAATAAACAGTTTGACTTATTTGCCTTTAAAAAACCTTCGAAAAATTAAAACTTATTTCAAAAAATTCTAAAAGTAAAAGTGTTTTTTTACTAAACCAAGGCGTAGACCCCTGAGGGATATGTTCATCTTGCCCCTCTATTTCCATTTTGGTTAAACACCGGCCATTGAAAGGGGTTGCTTCTGAAATAATACGGGGTTGTCCTCGAGTAGGCTAAAAGATTTCGTCTACAGCGACACTATGAGCTTTTTTTAGCTAGTTGCAAAGATTGTTATCGCTATGGTTTTCAAAGACTGTTTTATCACGTTTTATCTTTGCGCTTTTTTGTTTCTTATCACCGCCAAGTTATAAGCGCTCCTTTTAATTAGCGTCAGAGTTGCGTCATCATCGAAGGCCTATGTCCAGCAATGGACGTCAAAGGGTTTGTAGATAGATTGGGCTTAAGGGCCCCACTACCTACTACCTAAAAATTGTCTCCGTGGTAATCGGAGGTAAGGAATCATTAAACAGTAAATAATGTTCTTAAAAGGGAGCTGTATTTTATATTAACTTATACTTTTTACTTCCATAACCAAGTAGACGTTAATAATAAAATTACTGAACAGACATCCTTGACGTTAACCCAATTTGCAGTGATGGAGGGTCCGCGGCTGTTAGTGCTTTGATTTTACCGACAGTTTTTAACCCCAAAGAATTTATTAAAATACTTACTTACCGTAAGATTGAAAAGATCTATTCATAATTTGTAATTCATTAATGGAATGCAATTAATTTTTATATTTGTAATGAATTGGCATTTCTAAATTAAAACAGTACATACCTATTACTATATTTTGCACAAGTAGGCACTTGCAAAGCTTTTACTAGGTTTACTAGTGTAAATAAAATCCTTTTACAAAACACAGTAAGTAATTTATACAACTTATTTGAGTCTATTTCAACGACTTGTATATTATTTTTTTATTATTACCATTTAGTCACCAATATAAGGGGGCACTGTTCACCGATAGTACCTTATTATTAAAAAAATTTATGTCGCTTATCGCGTGATCTACGGTTTTAGTCGCTGAATGCTCCTTTATTCGGAACTTTCAATGTTCTTTTAAAGTTTCAAAACGTTCTTATTACAAACTACTCTTCGAAAATGGGGAACCACACGCTATTTCTGCAAAGAATAGAATTTTCACGAGATTGCAATCACAATATTCAAATTTCATCAGAGCTCAATTATCCATTGTATGAAAACTATTATGATTCAATTATATTGAAACAGCTGACGCAAATTCCTAAGACGATTACCTCGCCGTCGGGCAATTAAGCCTCTAATATGAAGTCTAGACTGATATTAATTAATTTCCATTGTTTATATACCTTTAACAAAGTTTCCAACTCAAGCAATTTCCTATTTAGTTAAGGGCACGAAACGAAGTTTTAATAAACAAAGTTTTGAACTTCATTTTAAAGAACGAATTGCACACTAACTGCACCTAACGTCATGCAAAAGAAAACGTTTGACGCGTTGACCTACATATGTAAATATTAAGTCTACAAGTTAGTCTGCAAGCCGAGAGAGGCGAATTACGATGCCCTGAGAGAAAATATGACGAAGCAAAGAATATGGAAGTAAAACAAGGAACGATTGTGCAGCGGCGTCTTCCCATCGTGCAAACAGGAATCGCGCGCGCATCGGACTGGAAGCGTCCCTAACGAGTTGGCAGTGTCGGCGCGGGACTGGGCGCCTATTGTGCGACGACGACCGACGTCACTGCGAGTGTGCGCGGCTGACATAACGAGGCGTTTTGTGAATAAATACGACTCGAGACGTAAGCGAACAAACAAGGAAGTCTTAATAATATTATGTGAAAACTAAATCGCGTCAAAGGGCACAACGGGTGAAAGGCATTTTCTTAGCATAAACAAACAGGATTCGCGAGGTAACTTCCATGGTGAGTGCAAATGTACTCAGGTCAGTCAGGTAAAAAGTCAGGTTAACTTTTTTTTTAAATTTCATACGTTTTTCGTTAAAAGGCCATAAACTACAATAACAAGAGGCACACACTAAAGAAACGAAAGTTCTACTTAAAACATCTTACCTGTTGGTAATCAAAATGGAAATCATAACCACTTCGCTAGTCGATAGCTCTTGCATACAGCCGTGCTGAGTAAATCTACTTATCAACTGAACCATACTGCTTCATATTATAAGACGCCAATTCATTTCAGTACCTATATCTTATGCTCGTAGAATATAAAGAAAGCAATACTTCTGTCCCTCGTACATCAGAGATCTAAAGAGAAGATCTATGTTCTATTGATAGGGCGGAGCGCTATCGTGACAGTGGGCAATAACCCCACAAAGTAAGTTTCTTCGACGCCCGTTAGAGCTGAATATACAAGACGTAATCCATTTTCACGACAAGAATATAAGACGAACTGATAAACGGAATGGACGGCGCACTAGAATTTAATCTTTACGAGTGGATTGGATTAACAATTTGCTTACACAACAGTGTTTCACATATTAATCAGATGATTAAATTAAATTAATTGTCAAATTTTTTGACGGGCTTACCAGCAGTAGTTAGCCTTAGCCTTACAGTCTACTTAGAGGAGGCGCTGGAGGTAGTTGAGTATGCAAAATGTGAGGAACGAATTCTGTTGATTGGTTTGAACTCTGAATAGCTTGCAGATTATAATTCAGGAAAAAAACCCACAAATTCCTCCACCAGAGGGGTCGCCAGTGCGTCGTCTCTTTTGAAGAAGACTTTTTTTTACGTTGTTAACATACATACGGACAGAAACAGAAAATATAAGGACCAGAAGACCGTTCCAAAGTTAGCACGCAAAAGGTGCATTTGAATAAATGAATTTTTGTTTTTATGGCTCCTTAATTACACACTTAGAACACGTTTTAACAAATATGATCCCAGATATAAAAACAAACCTAATATACCCGTAAATGATTGAAATTGGAAATTTTTAACTTAGCAAGTTAAGTTAAAATTTAACACTAATTCAAAAGTTTAAATAAAGCAAATGCCATTTCGCTCTATTTGTTTTCTGTTACCCGTATTTGTATTCGACCAATTTATTTAATTGCATTTACCGGCACAGTAGGTACTCAACAACTATAATTTAACGTAATGAAACTGCGCCTACCTACAATCAATCCCTTGTTTTCGATTTGATATCCAGATAGATTGGACCCATAAATCATCGGTGTGGGTGCATATTTTATCATGCCCTGATATGCGTCCGGAACAGCAATTTTGAACCAATCTATAATAACAGGTTGTAAGCTTGTTTGTAATGAAAGGTTGTGGATTTACAAAAAAATAATTCGATTTTATGAAAATAGAACATTGAATTAAAGGTTACATAATGTAGGAGTAACAACTATATATACCTACCTATTTATATCCTACTTAAAATTGTATTTTGCTATAAAAGCACTACATTTACCGCTTTCAACCTACACGCACTTTGCTACGAGAATCTACACTGTAACACATTCTTGTAGAACCTTGAAGTCTCTATTTATTAACAAAGCATTCCAACAACAATTATCCTATCCGACAAACATTTCACACCAGTACACACTTTATTATAAGATTGTTATCTCGACAATATGTGTCTACGATTCCTGGCAGAACATAACAGAGATAAATTAATAATAAACGTACAGGAATAGGTCAATATCATGGTTGGTTTGTTCATCTAATTGCATGCTACGAAGCTACGATACGTTACTTGGGTAAAGTGGTTAGCTTCAACTAGTTATGCAAAGCGTAAAGGAGCTCTATAAAGTACTCGTAATACAAATACATCGGGAACAGTTAAAGGAAATCATAACTTTATCTCAGAAAAGGAACTCTACTAATAACACAACTCTTCCGACTGTAATTTATTAAACTTGATTTCAATTTTATGACGCGAATCTTAAAATGAGGAGTTCAGGTAAGTACGAAACCTACTCATAACGAATAACTTGACATTCACACATCGCAGGAGTTATATATCCATTTTTAAGTAGCTCTACAACATCCTCTTTGCAATTTTAATACAAACGGCAATACAAGTACCTTATATTAATTACGAACTTTTGATAGGATTACGCATGATGCATCTGAACGCAAATCTCCTGTGGACAAAGCTGTGTGCATCACTAGTTGGACAAGAATGATATCTCGCTGTCGCGTTTACCGTTCGGTGATCCCGGTGCATCCCACACATCCGGAAAGTATGAAGCGCCATTAATCAAACTTGGAACGGAAGTTAACGGTACACAAAAGCACCCTACACGGTACTACGCTCATGTTCTGAAATGCGGGCGATGCCGTGGGCATGAGCACAGCTAGCGGGCATGAGTACTATATTTTATAGATACCTCACAGAAGCTTCCGCATAATTGTAGCAGGTATAGTCTGGAGTGAGTGAATCTATACGCTTCTTTCCTATGGTCAAAGTACACACGATATCCCTATATCGTCCTGAATTCGGGCGAATCTGTGAGCACGGCTACTTCTTCCTCTTTTTAGCCTTCATTTATTTTTTTCATTTAAACATGCTGCTTTACGAAGATACCTTACCGCTATGACGTATTCTTTTTACTAATAATGACGTAAAAAGCCCTTAATGATTGCCAAATATCATTAGCGATACATGAATGATGATAAAGCATCCAATGGTCCAGGCGCATTCCACACTTCCGGGAACATGACGGGTCATTAATCAAAGGACCGTCGCGCGTCGCCTCTAGAATTACAATATTGCAGATTATTACCAAGTACCGAGTCCACAGCCGCTCGTCTTGCTACACCGCCCCTATTGTCCGACGTGATACCTCCATCATTTCTTATTTAACGGCCTTTATTAAAGTTTTTATTTAAATATTTAATATTCCAAAGGTTAATAAACTTAATAACGTTCTACTTAATAGTCGCCCTAGTGTGTTAGTTAGTACGAGATACGTTGGATACTTTTTACAGGAAACCTATAGCATACAAATTATGTGATTGCGATACCGTCGCCTATTGAGATGGACAACACAATAAATGTAAATTATTGTTCGATTTTAGCAAATTCATCATTTCATGGTCTCATACAAAAATCATTAAATAATGTAAGTATGGTGTATGAAACTAACCGGACTAATCCGTTTTTCTGAACATAATTGTTAATCACTCTAGCAACGTAAAAGCATGACTGCTTAAACATAATAAAGAATCGATTATACTTTATGTAAGACTTTAGTGGACATTATTAGCGGTAATAGAAAAATGTAGGACGATATATTTTCCCATTTATTTTGATAAATAGTCCCCGAAGACTAATCGTAGTCGACGTAGCCCAAAAAACTGTCACATTATCTTAATAGTCTACTAGCCCTTCTTTTATCGTCTACTAGAAAGTTAATTTGTCCATTATTTTTTTCAAATAGTAATTGGACATTATTATCAGACCAGACAAGTACTGGTAATCGATACTGGCCTAAAAAGCGTGGCTAGTTTGCCCAAATAGCAATAAGCTCACAACACTGAAAGATACTCGAATGATATCCACACCTTGGTAAAGGAAATTGGTATAGTATTCTAACTAGGACTTGAAGTATACAGCGGGAAATCACTGGCAAATTTGCAACCACAATAGCTAAGTAGTTACATAATGATACTCAGATCAGTATTAATATCTTAAAAAAAATTAAACAGCACAACATAAAATATAACTTCCTATTATGATCGTAATCGAAAAATTACCACATGAGGCAAAAAATTTAAATGTGTCGGCAAAAAGTTCCGTCAAAGCACAAAGGGATGAATGCCACCCAAGGCGAGACGTTGAAAATATGGTTATTATATTTTTATACGTGTGATAAAAACCTATATCAACATATCGGAAACAGTTTACTTTTTACGATCTACTGCGACTTTATACAATGTCAGTGAACATTCGCAGATAACGCTTTTTTCCATTATTTTCAATACAAATGGAGTGTATCCAACCCGAACTTTTGTTAACAACTTTGTCGCAACCATAACGCATTTATAGCCTATTTTTCAAGCACTTTTTATAGCCTTTATTTTGACGTTCGTAATGTTTCATCTCTTTATTTTTAAACATGTGCAAACGTGCATAAGGCATTCCTAGTATTATATTATTAAAAGCTTTAAATCTATTTCCAATAATGGAGAGAATTCCGTTATAGTGAATGAGTTAAATTTTATTTATTTCATTGATATTTACGATGGTTAATATCGTTTGATAAGAATTATTTCTAGTGATTGAATCTATATTATTGCAAACAAAACTTTCTAACATTTCATTTTAAAATCACTTTAATATTGTTGATTAACAGCCATCCGATAATCAAATAGTCCTTTACTCAATTATTCTGCAAGCAATTATTGTGATCAATGGAATCAAATTTTAAATGTTTCCAATGGCCGAGCAATTAAATTTAATTAAGAGCAGTGAACTGACAATAACTGACATTTATATTTGAATGAGTAACGCGTGGTGCCTTGCGACTGATGTGGATCGAAGGAGATCCACCGTTTAAGCAACCTCGGGTATCAAATCGGTAAAGAAAAAAATATTTCCATGTATAGTAACCGTCATAAGTGGGGGGCATAGCGGATTAGTGGTAGGGATATTGTACACTTTCAGCCAATGTAATGCAGTCAAAGAACACGTGCTGGACCAATAGACGACAATAGACTGACGAACCAATCGCGTGAACCAACAGCGCAGTCAACATTAATAAAGCTTGTGCTCTCACGGCTTGTGGAGACTACTAAAATTGTGACAAATAATTTTTCTCTACTTTGTAATCTGAAAAGCTTTTTCAATAGAGCGTACTTCGCAGATTATGGACAACCAAATCGAACTTCGAACAAAGTGGTAGGTTGGGAAAATTTGTTTGTTTTAAGGTATGCGTTGGAAGTTAAAGGACTAACATTATGTATGTGCCTCGAAACGACATTACTCCAAAACACAAAAACATGAATATTTAACTAGTTAACGAATACGGTGGGTAACATGGGCCGCGGTGGGTACTGTGTACCTCCTACACTGAGCTCCAATGGTGCTACCATTATTATTCATGAAACATCCGAATGATTATCAAAATCATCACCGTAATCGGTATCAGAGCAGCGTCGTGGAGTATGCA
>DWIY01001495.1:0-10038 GCA_018248615.1 Erynnis brizo brizo
GTTTTATAGCTTCAAAGACTTTGATCTAGAACTTTCAATTCTAAACTAGTGCTCTATCAAGGGCACAGGGATCCTTACTCAACCTGATTTCACTGTATTACGAATTCAAATTGATTGACATAATTAAAGCAAAATGATAATGTCAATATTAATTTAAATATGATCTACAGTGCTTATTTAAATCTACAACACAAAAATATTTAAATAGTAAACATTTTTCGACCTTTATCATACTTGGCGATAAATGAAAGAATGAATGAAAAAACTAGTGCTTGTTAATAATTATAAAAGACTTATGACATTCATTTTTAATTGTAATAAATAACACAATTTGACTATGAAACGACAAACATGTAAAACATTAGACACTATAATATTATAAACACTTACACAAGCAACTTGGCAGCGAAGACCACGGCCTTAGCCGCAGAGATGAGTCCCTCCGACCACTGCGGGTTCTTCCTGTACATCTTCTGCCTGGTCTTGGGGTCGCCGAGCTCGTTCTGAAGCTTCCTCGCGTCTTGAACCAACACCTTCACGGCGCCCATGAGCGTGGTACACGCGTCCAGGATCTTGCCGTTCACTTCCAACTTCACGCCCGAATCGCCGGCACGACTGGCCGCTAACAGGTCCTGAAGACGGAAAAGAGTTTGTAGTGACATTCAGCAGACAGTGACCGTCACAAAACAAGCAGTAGTGCGGTAAAAGTACTGTGAAACGTAAAATTTAACTTGGAATCAAAGTTTTTCTCGAGAGACAATTTTTTTTGTATATTCAGTAGTGGCAATCATGGTTTCACATACACTGGAGTCTATCGCAAATCCGGATTTTTAAGACGAGAGTTTACAAACTTTTTCGCTTGATCCATGCCAGCCAGTTCGCAGACACACCGCGGTTTATCACGCCACTACGACCTGATCGTATTGCCCTGTATAAGTCCCTGTCAACCTGTTACGCTAGCTCGTCGTCATAGGACCGCATGCCACACAACGCGATCTATTACACCGCTGCGGGTTGATTTTAGATACAACTTTCCAAATTGGTTACCTCAATTCGCGCAGCGGCGTCTTCTATCGCCCTATCCATGTCCGAAAGCTCGTCGCCGCCCTGTCCGCCGCGGCCGCCACCCGAGCGACCGCCGTCACGCTCGTCCGAGTGTCCGCGCGCAGAGTGCGGTCTATCACACCGTTGCGGACCAATACCACATTGCCCGCCATTTATTACAACACCGTGTGTTGATTCCAGATACTAATACTCACATACTCAGCCTCACCTCAATTTGCTCAACACTATCGTCCCATTCATGTCGCGTGAAGACGCTGGCGGATATGCATTTTACAGAAATTGCACCAGAGGCCGCTCGATCCGCATTGAGCGCGGTTATCATGCCACTACGAATTGATTTCAAACATTCCTTCCTATCACTTGATGTTTAGCTCAATTTAGCCAGATATGTCTCTTATTGCCCTATTAATGTTTGTGTTGGACAGATTGTTTACTTCAAATGGTATTTACCTCAATTTGCGCAGCGGCGTCTTCTATCGCCCTATCCATGTCCGCCAGCTCGTCGTCGACAGACCGCGCGCCCGTCGCCGCCCTGTCCGCCGCGGCCGCCGCGCGAGCGACCGCCGCCACGCTCGTCCGTGTGTCCGCGCACACCGTGCGGTCTATCACGCCGCTGCGGACCGACTCGAGACACTGCTTCGTCGCCGCCAGCATGCTCTTGCATTCGTTGTTCAGTTCTGTAATGGAATAACGTTTTTTCGTGAATTGTATAATATTTAACGCTGAACCGGAGCAAACGGGCATGCAAGCTTCCTGATGCTAAGCCCATGGACAGCTACGTGCAACCTCAAATAAGGTGAAGGAATTATTAGAATAGGATGAAATTCTATCAGAGACCGTATGTGGATGTATTATTGATACTCATGAGGACTTAGATGTTTGCCTCAAATAAAGTATCTCGGGGAAAAGTATTATTCGCAGTGATACAGCCGCTGTAATTCGATGTTTTGGTAGGTAGTGTCTATTATCGATGTGTCGAATAATAGGCTACTACAGGTTACTACAACAGTACATATACACTTACTGTCGGCTGCCTCTATATCTGTGGACAGGTTAGACACTTCAGTGGCGTACGCAGCGAGTTGAGCCGTGTTGTGTGCGGCGAATATTGCGGATTTCGCTACAGATTCCTCGTTACCCTGCACCTGCGTATTAAACACATAATTATTTATGATTAATCAAATGTCACCGCATCATCAAATGCATTAAAGTTCAATTTTAAACCAAATTTCATCCAAATCTATTTCATCCATTATGTCATACTTGAACAAGTTTAACTTTACTGAAACATAGAAAGTAACTTAAACTTACACAAGTATGTCGGAAAACTACCATAACAAACTTTACTTTTATCCAAAAATGTATTTCGTTATTTTTAAGACATAATGACTTATACAGCATAATTATACAAAACAACCCATGGTAATTTCCGTTTTGTACGACACTCACTTCCGCATGTCTAGCTAGCAACTCCAGCGCCTTAGCCGCTAGATCAGCAGCTAGCTTGTTGGCGTCCTGTGCGCTAGAATGTTCGACGGCCGCTAGTGCGTTCTGCGTCATTTCCAGCGCCGCCTCGCCCACGCACGATACTAGCCGCGAATTCTCTGTTGAAAATAAATTGTTAGTTTCATTTTACATTAACTTGGTCTCACATATTTATGACAATATGACATGAATTTTATGATTTCATTGTTACTTTTCATAGCGATTTCATTTCGGAAAAAATATATTTTAAAAAAATCTGGGATGACTAATGCATACCTACATATATGTGAAACTAGCCAAAGCTTCGTTTAGAATCTGGATATAAATTAATTTTTTTTTTTTTATAAAATGATTTTTCGAGCCAATAAGTCTGCCGACACACATATTTATGTAAAAACTGATAGAAAATTACCCAAGTTCAAAATTGATAAATTCATCTTAAAACTTACGTTTCTTTATCTCCAGCTGTGCCTCTTCCAGCTGTATCTTTAACGCTGCGAGGTCTGATTCTAGCGCCGTGTTGTGTTGTAGCAGATCCTGTAATTCACACTCGGCCGTCAGTCGCGAATCCTCCGCGCGGTCTAGCCTAGACACTATCATCTATACAGTCGTAAGAAATAAGGAAATACTTAACGTAACGCCGCCGGCATCCGGTCCAAAGCATAGTAGAACAGACATGCCCAACGTAGGAACACATGCAGATATCGAAGTCCCCGCGCAGACGCGAAAGAATAGAAATAGAAATAAAAAACATGCTATTAGAAAGACGGTCCATGCCTCTAGATACTAAGCAACAGATAATAAAAGCAAAAAATCTAATCGTCAAACATCTACGTAAAAAAATAAGAACGCCAATTTCATAAGTCAAAAACATCGTCAATTTTAGTCCGAACAGTATAAATTGAAAAGCGAAAATAGTGTAAAATTAAGATTCTTAAAAAAGTGAGTAACTAAGTACCTATAAATAAGTGACAAACACACACTAACATTGACGATACATGTTTACGCCACAACTTTTTATCCACATCCACATTTAGTGACACACAGTGATTAACGGTCGACAACACACAATACGGTGTACATTAAGATCCCTTCACCCTAGTATCGTGTGGGACATCAACACAGACACGCCATGAGTGTTAGTCTGACCTGATAACCGTTTTCTTTCTCAGATATTAATATCTCCATTTGTTCCTGGTCTTTCGCCTTTGCTTTTTCCATTTCCTCCAACTGACACTTTAATTCTTCAACATTCTGCTTGGTTTTCGTTATAATTTTATCTTTTTGCATCAATTGTTCGTTCAGATCATTTTCAATTTCATTTATTTTTTCATTAAGTGATTCAACTTCATTATCCTTGTCACATTTTAACTGCTCGCATTTGGATTTGAGCCTTTCTATTTCGGAATTCAATTTGTTTTCCATTTCGCTTTGTTCGAATCTAATCGATTCAATATCGGTGTTTAATTGTTTTTGAGTTTCTTCCAACTCCTTAATGTATTTTTCCATCACCTATTAAACATTTAAATAGTGCACATGGAAAAAGTTTAACTAAAATAACATAGCATTATTAGGATAATACCTATACATAATGTAAATATACAAACCTGTTTGTCTGCCTCTAATTTACTTGTAACCTTTTCATTATTTGTTACTAATTCGGCTTTCTCTTCAGTCAACTGATTAATTTCGTCATGCAGAGACCTTAGTTCTTGGTTCTTCAACGTCAAGTTCGATTCATTTCTTTCAAGTATCTTATCGTGTTCTTCCTTCAAATTCATGAGCTCATTCTGTCCAATTTCCAATTCAGCTCGGGTTTCAATCAACTCATCTTTTATTCTAGATAGCTCATCCGCTAACTTATTAACTTCTACATTGAGTGTTATCACTTGGTCATCTTTCTCTGCTATCATATTTTTTAAACCATGAATAAGTTCATCTTTACACGTTATGACATTTTGTAACTTGTCTTTAAGTATGGCCATCTCAATTTTATTTTCTTTTTCACACTCCTCAAATTCTTTCTTTTCTTTTTGACTTAGATCGAGAACATCTTCAAGTTTTAATTTAAGTTCAGAAAGTTCGTTGTCTTTATTACGTACTGTTTTTTGGAGATCTAACATTACAGCTTCCAAACTTTCGCTATCGCTCATTTGTTTCTCTCGAAGTTCTATAGTTGTATCGAGAATTTGTTGTAATTCGTTAATCTTACTTTCTTTCTGGCTACTACACTCTTCCAGATCTTTAATTTTAGCATTGAGTTTATCAATTTTAATACATGTATCATCTAGATTATTTTGTGTTTCTTGCTTTTCACTTTTAAGACCCTCTAATTCCGCTTGAAGTTCTGACAAACGAGTATCAAGTGTGATCGTGTTGTCTTTATATTCATTTACGATTTTCTGTAGTTCAAAATTTTTTGAATCCTTTTCTTGTAACACTTTATCGTAATTTATTTGATTAGATTCAATTTCGCATTTCATTTGTTCAAGTTTCTCAAGGATTTGTTTAACCTCTTTTTCTTTCTCATTCAAACATTCTTCAAATTCCTGTCTCTTAGTCTCGATTTCGTTTTCAAACTTTCCGTACGTCACTGAAACTCTTTCTTCAGCATCAGCGAGCTTTCGTTGTAACAATTGTAATTTATCTTGTAAACTTTGAGCTTCATTGGCTTGCTCCTAATGACATTAAAATTATTACAATAAACATATTAGAAACAATACTATACAATATATACTTTCCCCAATATAAATTTAAAAAGTTAACACAAACATAATGATTTTATTAAGAATTAAATAGAATAAAATTAGCAAGCAATCATACACAGACAATTTTGTTAGTATCTCATAATATAATAATAAGTACTACATTAACGTCATGCCATATTTTGTATTTACAAACATGCATAAGAATTAAAACAGTCCTGACCTCTTTCTCTTGTTGATACTGTAGTTTGAGTTCCGACACTTGTTTGAGCGCTGTATCTCTTTCTTCCAACGCTTTCTTGTATTCGTCGCCACTCTTCTGCCTCAGGCCCAGCAATTCTTCTTTCACTTTACTCAACTCCTTCTCCTGCTCCTCCTTTTCTTGTCTGATCTTCTGCAGACTTTCTGACGCTTCTTTTAACTCACTAGACACCAGTGCAAGTTTTTCTTGCTGTTCCGTTGTTGCGGTTGTGTGTTCTATCTCCAACGTTTCCATGGACGCCTTTAATGTTTCTAGTTCCACCTCCTTTTGCCTTGAGTTTTCAAGTTCGCTGCGGAGGTTCGCTATTTGACTTTTGTATGCTTCGATTTCTTCGCTGGATGATGTGCTTTGCTGGAGTAGTTCTACATCCCTGACGACAGATTACATTGTAAATTTTAATTAATTTAGTGACTATTATTAATTTTGCATAGTAAATGTTGAGTCTATTGTAAACTATAATTACTTCATCCTGTCGTTAAGTTGTTGTTGCAGCAACATTTTAGCGCTCTCGTGTTGTGCGGCGGCCGCGCGTAAACTCGATGCTGTTTTGTCCACTTCCGCTTTCTACAAAAACAAATTATGATTATATGACATGTTTCTTAAACAAAAGATCACCAAAAATCCAACCATAAACAAATAAAACAAAAGTTCAGTAGATTGTATGTAACAAAGACGGATGCCTCAAGTAAAATATTTTCGGAAAAATAAAATAATTAAATATTTTCAACTGAATAAGTTTCAGTTGACACATGATGAACTCATATAGCCGAGAGGACTGCAATCAATCTACCAGCAAGAAACAATTCTCAATCTTTTTCTAAAAATCTATAATTCAAACAACAATAAGGAAGACACTCACCTGTCTAATTAATGTGATATGTTCTTCCCGCAGCTGTGTGTATGCCCCTTTTAATTTTTGAAACTTCTCGTCTATAACATTTGCCTTTTCTTTGGTTTCTTCAAGTTTTTCTAAAATAATATAAAAATACAACAATAGATAATAAATATCAACGTTGCAACTATTATTCGAAATTTGGTGGCAATTTAAGTAAACTGAGAGCATTGTGCTGGTTTAAAACTTACTTTTTAGTTCCGGTGCTTGCGCCAATACAACTTCTGTCTTTTGTTTTTCCTCGTCGAGTTCAGTCTGAAAAAAAGGTGTGCAATCAAAACTAGTAAAAGGCCTTCACCACAATGGTCAAATTGGACTGTTGGTGGACCTCACACGACTTTGAGAACATTATGGAAACCCATCGAAGGTTTCCACACGATGTTTATTTTCACAATAACAACACATTTGATTTTTTGAATTCACAAATGGCTTGACACCAGACAAAATTGACAACAAAATTATATCAGGTAGGAGACAGAATTCTTGGCCTATTTTTTGGCATATTTTTGTACTAACATAATATCCTCAAGAAGTATATTGGAAAAAAGTAAAATCCATTACCTTAGTAGTTTGAAGCTGGGACTCCAACCTCGAACAGTGTTCCCGCATCGAGCCCAGCATTGTGTTTCTCTCTTGAACCAGCTGAGTCACTTCAGACCTGCAAAAATTAAAAATGTTCATAATTCATATGCAATATTATCCGGTCACATTATCCGGTCCGGGTGTTCTACCGGCGCTTCGCAGTGACAATACGCTCGGTGTTTTTGCCGGGCCCGATGTTTATGCCGGATCCGGCATTATGTGAAGAGCTTCATAATGAATTCTTTCTCTTTTGCAGAGCCGGCATATCTACCGGTCCGGCGTAGTGGGAAACCCGGCCTTACATACCTTCCAGTTCTTATCGTTCATCTCGCCGACGAGCGTGTCGGTGATGAGCGGCGCGATGTCGGTCCGCGGTCGGTTGTCGTCGAGCGCGGGCGGCTCGTCTTCCACCGCCTCCTCGAACTCCTCGGCCTCGTCACGCATCGAGCCTTTGCTTGCAGACTGCAAAATGTAATGATAAAATAATGATTAGACATGATTAAGTGAGTTAACTTGATAATTATTTGGTAAAAGTTAGTAACCGCAATAAGAGAGTCATAAGTCTTTTTAAACACATTGATTGGTCTGACACGTTTCTCAAAATCTTTCATTGTCATAACGCTTTAGGAATAACTGGAGTGGAACTCCTCAACAGAAGGAGATGTTACAAAGTTTAACTCTGTAACAAATGAACTGTTAGTAACACTGCCTTTTTCAGACCATCTGATTAGAGGGCAGTCACCGGCGGAGGGATCGGTCATGGGTTCTTTGATGTGGCCAGTCCATTGCTACTTAAATGTTAGTCAGTGGGTTAATTACGGTGTAAATATAGACAAATAACACACCTTGCTAACCGTTCCTATCTGTCTGGTCGGTGCCGGAGGGGAGCTGTTCGCATACTTGTCCAGTTCCAAGCTGATCAGTTGTTTCGTCGCCGCCTTCTCGCTGTCGAAGTGGTTGATGAGCGACGGCCCCACGTACATAGACAGTATGCCGAGGAAGTTCACTGTGGACGTCCGCACGTTGGGGTTGGTGGCCGATAACGCCTTCTTCGAGTGCGCGACTATTGATTTTACGTTCATTCTGGAACAAGAGTATAATGTCAAAAAATCATAAATAACTTGTTTAAAGTTTTACAGTACATTTTAATCATCGTGTAAATAACCTGCAGTAATTTTTATTCACCAAAGCGACCACAATGGAGAACTTTTGTCTTTCACGTCTTTTACTTTTTGTCTAGACACGATAATAACACGTGAACCCAAATTCCTGGGCAGCTCCGGACACTATCTACTTATTTTTTTCTCTTTAGATTCACCAGACTATGAACGAGTTTGTTGAGGGAATGATGATGTTTGGAGCTTTGAATCTGATGGTTTTTTGTTGTCTTCTTTAGGTCATCAGTTCACTCAGTCGAACAGTTGCAAATACTCCTTTTGCTCAAACGCTATTAAACACTCACGTGAAGCCAAACTCCTTGACGGCTGTCATCATCCAGTTCCTTCGAACCCATTGGTTTCCTGCTGTCTTCTTGAGGTCGTCCACCAGGTCGACGGCAGCCTTTACTCCTTTTGTCTAAAGGTGCTAATAACACGATAATATCTCCGACGGTTTTCTGTTGTCTTCTTCAGGTCATCTTTCCATCTGGTCTAAAGATTGAATGTACTCCTTTTGCCTTGACACGATAATAACACTCACGCGAAGCCAACTCCTTGACAGCTATCATCATCCAGTTCCTTTGCCTAGGCCCTTTGAGTCCGATGTTTTTTTGTGCTTAAACGCTATAAAACACTCACGTGAAACCGAACTCCTTGACGGCTGTCATCGTCCAGTACCTTTGAACCCGACGATTTCTTGCTGTCTACTTCAGGTCGTCCACCTGGTCGATGGCAGCCTTTACTCCTTTTGTCTAAAGGTGTTAATAACACTCATGTGAAGCCAAACTTCTTGACAGCTATCAACATCCAGTTCCTTTGCCTGGACCCTTTGAGTCCGATGGTTTTTTGTGCTTAAACGCTATAAAACACTCACTTGAAACCAAACTCCTTGATGGCTGTCATCATCCAGTTCCTTTGAACCCGACGGTTTCTTGCTGTCTTCTTCATCGTCCACCTGGTTGATGGCAGCCTTTACTCCTTTTGTCTAAAGGTGCTAATAACACTCATGTGAAGCCAAACTCAGCAGCAGACCAAACAGAGCAGCTATCAACATCCAGTTCCTTTGCGTGGGCCCTTTGAGTCCGATAGTTTTTTGTGCTTAAACGGTATAAAACACTCACGTGAAGCCGAACTCCTTGACGGCTCTCATCATCCAGTTCCTTCTAACCCAACGGTTTCTTGCTGTCTTCTTGAGGTCGTCCACCAGGTCGACGACAGTCTTTAATCCCTCTGCCTATAAGCGTGAATGACACTCACGTGAAGCCGAACTCCTTGACGGCCGCCGCCATCCAGTTGAACATCTCGGCCTGCACCTTGGGGTTCTTCTGCGCGTCCATCGCGAACGCGAGCCCCTCGGCCAGCGCGTGCTCGGGCCCGCAGCCCGCCGCCAGCGCGGTGAGGCACTCGCCCGCCACCGCCGCGCACGACGCCTCGCCCAGCTTCGCGACCACGTCGTGGAGCACGAAGTCCGCTGCCGTGCTGAGGAAGGTTAAATTGCCAATTGAATAATGGCATAATCTCGTTAAGCGGTTCTCATGAAGATTAATTAAGGTTAATTGTCCAGCTGTAGATTATTTAAGCAGATTAAGTCGTTATAAATGTTTTAGGTTTAATTCTGTTTTAGTTTTAATAATTTTCTTTTTATTACGCATTGAGAGTATACTGTCACCGCACTCTGTACTACCGACATTATTAAAGAGGTTACACTGAAAACCAGTACTTTTCGCGCGGCACGTCTGCGCAGCGCGGCGGCACATGCTGAGTGTGACCCCTTCCGCACTGCATGTATGTTTTTCATACTTACCTGCGAGTATATCGTTTGCAGGACACAATGACCGTAGCTGTTAAGTTATTTTACTGTGTAAAACTATTATGTATTTTCTTGTTCTG
>DWIY01001496.1:0-10036 GCA_018248615.1 Erynnis brizo brizo
CCCATTAAAGATAATAAAGCAAACGGTATTTTCGCATGCAATATGGGTTTGTCCGTTACTTATTCAGACAAGTGACAGATAAGGATAACAGACACAATATCGAGACATAGATTGAATTTTCAATAAGGACTTACAAACAGGTAGTCATATTAAGAATGACTACCTATACATACACGATAAGTAATTTAAATATTGAAGGATTTTCATTTATCTTTAATGGGGGAAGCCTTGGAAGCGATAGAAACAAACAAATCTGAAACGTTGCCGACTAACTTCACGACATTAGTTAAATCGTGTAGTTGAATAGAAAATGATACCAACATTTCCGTTATTTGTTACTTAAAATAATGGTCGTACACGAAACTAAGGTCATTTAAAATTGGCGCTGAATTGCTTTTACAAAAACTGATTGACTGAATTAGTTTTTAATATCTTTACCGAATGGCTATTATGATCTTACTAAACAATATGTCTTTCAATCTAAAAATACAACGACACTTTAAATAAAGCAACAAACTATTCATTCACCCTAGAATAGCAATTGAAATCTATTACCATTTATTTCTGAGCTTATTACAATCATATCAATGATCAATGTACGGAAAATGCCAGACATACATTTGGCCAAAAATTGATTTACGTCCTCATGTCTTAAAGGGTCTTACTAGTGGAATATTAGGCACTCCAGAAGCGTAACGATCGCAATTAGCAAATACTACAATGAGTCGTAAAACGTTACTACCTCTTGTTACTGGTAAGGGCATGATGCGAAAAATAAACTTGGTAGCCAGTACTGCGAAAATATTAATCGCGTGCTGTTGTGATCGTTATCATACAAATTATATCATCACAAACAATGACGCGGATACCTAATATAATATACTGACGAGTAGAAGACGATGATATTATTATTAACTATTATTTCCTGCGGGTTTTGAATGCAGCTGCGTTAGTTTAAAACTATTATCCTAATATTAAAAATGGGGAATAACTTGTGATGCTCGATGTTTGTCATTCACCTACGCAAAACCGAACGAAATTGGATGAAGTTCCAGGGGCAGTCGCGGGCAGAAGGCAGTGTTTTCATAATTTTGCATAATTAAAATATGTAGTCATTTGCATATTATAAAACGGTCAACAAAATGTTTTAAACCACTGAAATAGCTCTGCATACAATAAATAAAAATTCGAATAGGATTTCTAAAAATATTTGCGATATTGAAAACATCTTTAAAAGGCAAGATTATATCAGAGACGGCTCGCGGTGAGCGCGCGGCTCGCGTTCACAAAAAATAAAAACAAATCATAAAACCAGTTGTATTGTTCTTCTACGGCGGACGACCTCCGTCGACCAATGTGATAAGAACGGCCATTTCTATCGATTTTCCAACACGTGTGTCATTAAACAATGAAACGATTCAGTTTACACAGAAACACGAACCTTTAATGTCACTAATTGTTAATGTAGCGACATACATAATGTAGCGACATACATTATGTACCTACCTACATAATTTTGACGGCGATGGGTTCGAAACCGTGAAGGAAAATATCAAGAGGAAACATTTACGCCTTGGAGTCCTCCATAATTTTCTGAACGGCAAGTCACCAGCCCGCAGAAGGCCAGCTTGGTGGACTAAAGCCTCCGATCGCAAATTGGTTGCAGACAGACAGACAGTGGGTTTTGTGAATGAATAAAGTGAAGAATACTTTTTAAACAATTATTACAAAACAACGATAGGCATAGAAAGCGATATGAATTTGAATTATGCTTGGATACAAAAACTATCTACGGTAGCGAAGCAACAAGTAGGTACACGTGACGAAATGATGGCCAAATCATTGCTCTCGACCAGTGAAAGTGAACAAAAACTTAGAAGCAACTGATACGGTTAGACAATTATGTGATGTTAGCATTACAGTTTACTTTGTATGAACAAATAAAATAAAGTTGTGATTGCACTTTTTACTCCAAATGCGGTTCCTTTTAGTCTCCGTATGCATGGTTTGTTGATGTTCTACAGGAATAAATTAATGGTAGCGTCATGACATTACAAGGTATCACCTGTTTCGGTGTTATATTTAGTCCAAACAACACTGTTAAAACCACCACGCACTATAACATTCTAACAAGAAACACAAAAATATCACTCACTAAACAAAAACAACAACGTATTAATTGGGACAAGCCTACAAAACAAATGTTATGAAAATTTGTAATGATTCAATTCTTTATCGTTAAGCCTAATCAGAGTAATCAGATGATTGAAGTCATCGTGATTAAATAGATAATGTGAACATGTATAACAAGTATTTACACTCTGCATTTGTACATAGGATTAAAAAAATACAATTAGTAAATGGGCGACAGAGCGATTGCTTTTTATATTTAATGCCAACATTGATAAGGGTTTCTTATTTATTCAGATCTATGCGGATTTTTATATGCATATCTGTAATAGTAGTAGCCTAAATAGTATCATAATGAATTCATTTTGAATTCACTTCGGTCAAATTTTACAGTTTTGGTTATTTAAAAATACAATGTAGTCATAATAGTTTCATAACGGTTGTCGAGATATTCTTATTAATTTTGAAATGACAAATGTTGCCTGGCAACCAAACCAATACAACTCTTTTCCGAGACATTGGACTGGCGTCATAACGGCAAATAAATAATCGAATTTAAGGGCATTGGAACACTTCAGGCCAAGATGGTTGCCTCATTTAAGGTACTTACGCGTATGTCTGGATTTGTTTTGAAAAAAAATTCACAGGAACCAAAGGTAAAACAAGCTGTCGGTATGGTGAATTTGTTTGTTTGCAAGCTCCGGATTTGTTCAGCACAATAGCGTTGTTGACGATGTCTGAGTACAACATGCATGTTTTCAGAACGTTTCGCACAAAACAAAGTTAATTTTGTTTTGTGCTGCTCGAGAGAGGGAATTCTTCAAATTCAGGAATTATTACAATATTCTGCGCTATATGCAACTTTTTATTGGTATAAGTCAAAAGTCATTTTGGTTTGAGTCAAGTCACTTATTGGCCACGGATCTAGGATTGTTGATTCATATGACATCCTACGAAAAATTAAGGTAAACGTATTCTTTAAATAAACGTATTGTTTAGTTAAAATGTACTGTAATGTTAATCCGAATGAATGGTTGATTCAAACAGTCTCTATTATGGACATAGCAAGTTCACGCTTATAACTTAACAGAATCAGATATGGTTTAGTTCAGATAATGCTAATGTTCAACATAGAACTCTTCAGAAATAATCGCAAATATAACATAGAAATAATCAATATGAGTTTATGATTGTGCAACCAGAGTAACCCTCAAGGTTGATCAGTGAAACCGATACCGCCACGTCCGTGTATCTTGCCTCACCACCCGCCGCTGCTTCCCGCCTTCTTTACTTATTCCAGTACTCGTAATTACCTTATTTTACTTTATAAACCGCTTTTTGTTACACCTCAGTCATTACATTGGTTAAATATACAATTTTTTGTCACGTTCTCATGCTCTCGCGCAATATTTCCTTATAGGCATACGTTTTATATCAACTGAAACTACAACAAAACAGCTGGTTAAATTTAACAGATGTCCTAATCGTATTCACGATGGGTGTCGAGGAAGTATACAAAAATAAATTCACGAGCGTACGAGATGTCTAAAATTCAAATCACAGATGCTTCCGATCGACTAGAGTTTTTGTGTTCACCTTCATGGCACTTCCTGAGGCGACTTCCAATCGCCAAAGTGCGGAGAGGAAGACGTCGCCGCGTCGTGCGGTGCAGCGACCGGCCGCGGAGCGCGCAAGCGTAGCCTTGGACGCGAGCTCCCTGCATTCTAATCGGACGGCCTTGCGGAAGCGCGTGCTTCAGACCCGATCTCGTAACACGCGCCTCGGCCGCCGCCTCGTCAACACACCCTATGAACGAACTCTTCGTGTTATTTATCTAAACCCTGCCTGCCTACATTTTATGCGACCGAGAGACAACATTACGGATTGTTATAGCAACGACATCCACGAGAATAATTCCCAATTTATCTGACATAAACGTAATTTTCCAACTAGCATTAAAGAAACCCTTAACATTCCACGCGTCTCCTAGATAATGCATTGCACGTTAGTACAAACCGAAAGAGTTAACAACGTTCATCGTTATTAGTCATTGGAAATGATTAGCACAAAACTGTGGTTCGCCGCGGGCCGTGAAGCTGTAACCAGTTTTACACGCTGAACGGGTCGTGCTTTGGTTAAGTAGACCGAAGTGGCTCGCTGCATAGAAGCGTATTGATGCGTCCAAATTATTTTACATAGCTGTCAAATGCGTTGAACCCTACGACAATCTTTACAGTTATTTATATTTGAGTAAAATACTTACGGCATAGTATTTAGCTTCATGTAGTTGTCGAGCGGCAAGTGATCCGTACTTTTGTTATTGGTGTTAGTAGCAGATAGTCGTCTGGCCGTCCTCATCCAGCTACCTCTTTGTCTTCTAAACCCTTTATCATTTTTAAGTAACAGGAGGTGACGTTTGACGATATCGTGCCATTTCCATTTAACTGTAGCGGGAGAATCACTCGCCGCATCTTCTTTACATATTTGTAATCCATCACTAAATCGCCGCATATTCTGTAGATAAAGTTCGTTTGACTTTGGCGGAAGACTCCTTCTCCGTTCGTCGGAGATGATTCCGGCGTCGTGGGAGTTTTGTTCGGCTATCCATTTCGATATGAAATCATTTTTATCACAGACATGAGCAATCACTGGCTCTTCTTTGGGCGGTGGAGGTATCCAATCCAGGCTCACCCACTGACTAGATTTTGGCTTAGACTTAAAAATTACATCTACTTCATCATCGCAGTCCGACGAGCCAATCGAACACACAGACGTCTTTTTTCTTCTAAATCTCGAACGCACGATAGGCTTACACGCTGATATGGAATCGGGAATTGTATCGAATTCTGTAACTTCCTCTTTTCTTACATCCTGTAAACTCTTAATCGTTTCAATGTTAACATAAGAGTTATCGGAGCACGAAGAGTCTACACTAAACCTACTTCTTTGTAAGGGTTTTGTTCTTATAGTTACTTCATCGCTACAATTCTCACCTATTCCACAGCCAATTTCTCGTTCGTTTGTTAATGATATTCTCCTTTCATTAGATTTCTCATTTTCCATTTCTATTATTTTGGCCATACTTGGAAAATTATTATCTTTACTAATTCTACTAAACTTTTGGGATCCTTCCCTTTCAAATTCCTCATTGCTAGTAATTGTGGAAAATGAATTGTCTTCGTTTAATTCAATTATTCGCGTTATTCTTTGTGGAACTTCGTGATCACCGTCAGAGGACACTTGTGAAGATAAATTGTCATTCTCGAATTCTATTATCCTAGTTATTTTTTGAGGTATTTCTTTATCCGATTCTATGCTGTTCAATTCGGAATTAAAATCATCTAATTCTATAATTCGGGTTATCCTCTGTGGACTATTTTCTCCATTCAATTCTTGAAATGAGTATTTTCTAATACCTTCTTTCTCGTTGCTCGGTCGTATTTCACCTGGCATTATAGTATTCGCACAATTGCCATCTGAATGTCGTCTATTCGCCGCCGGAGATTTATGTCTCTCAAACATTACCTTCTCCTCCAACGAGTTGCTACGACATTTGGCTTTCTGTAGGGCACTTTCAGACAGGAAAACGCACGGGACCTCCACTTGCATCGACATCTTGCGACGTCTGGTATTGTTTTCCTTTCCTTTATTGATGTCATCGTCATTGTCGTCGGGCACGGCCGTATGCGGCAGGATAATGGGCGTCCCCGCCACCATACGCAAAAAGTCCGTAACGGCCGCTATGTGTGCACCGGTAACGGCGCCTTGTAACTTAACGCCGGACACTTGGTGAGGAACGAGTTGATTATCGCGCATACACCACACCACGGGCAGAGCCCCCTCCGACACCATCGTCGTATCGTACTTAGGGAGACGTACTATAAGAACGGAACGATAAGATTAAGTCGAGAGTAAAGTTAATGAGATAACACAAGTACCTATAAGTTAAGTCACTGGTGCATTTCCGGGCTGCAGCCTACACTTTTGAAACAAAAAATATCGAAGTTGAACACATAAGCGAGTAGAGGGTCGGGCGACATAGCTCGAGCGCGGCGCGGTTACGAGCGAAGCGGAGCGCGGCGTGCGTGCGCGTCCGGGCGCAGCGGAGGTCGCGAGAGATAAGGCGGTGAGAGCCGCACGCGCAGGGCCGCGCGCCGCGCCCGCGCAGCCCCGCCATCGCGACATAGCACCATCGCACCATCACCACCGCGCCACAGAGAAGCTCCGCGCTCCACAGCCACACCATCTCCTCTGATCGTACATCAATTTTCATTTGTTGCACTCTGCCGCTCGGTGAATTATGTAACGGTTTGTTTGACCTAATAAACCTTATATACACTTTTCTGGAATGCATCGAGTCAAAACAAAAGCCTACCAAATCATTAAGTTCAATCATATTGTTATGATATTATGAGGTGATTTAATTGTTTAATATATTTTATAATTGGTTTACAAATTTTATACTTAATACCTGAATTGACATTAGTATTCCCACAGTGCTAAATGTACTAAGAATTTATACCAGTTACATGCAGGTACCTACTAGCACAAGAATATATTAAAATATTATGTAAACTGGACATAAACTTTAATGAACCTTGCATATTGTTGTGCGGTTTACGTTTAATACCAATTTTATTTGTATATTTTTTCTTTCATGTTTTTAGATTAATGTCGCACTTTATATACTTAATAATAATAACAAAATTATATTCAGGTTATTTAAATACGATAATTTCAAGCGAACTAAGTAATGTTTTAGTTGCAATGACGCAACGTTATCGAAGAGTTAAAATTAGTAAAACATTCGCCTACCGCGGACGTCGTTTATTGTCGTTGGGCGATTAAAAGCAATTTAGATGCCCCGTGAGCCATTGCTGATTACAATTTATTGGCATTTAATCTATTAAATGTGAGGATGAATTTAAACTTTGCACGAGAGTGACTATTGACAGAGGTGCTATTCTCATTACCCTGCAACATGCTATTATGGGTCTAAGTAGGTAATCTCGGGTCATCCTGTCGAGTACAGTTAGGGGCTTTTGTGTTGGCCCTATTCGTGTCAGGGCGGTCCATCACTCGGTTGTCAAGTCATACCGCAAGCTCTATGCACACAAAACACCAGGCACACAAACTGAATGCACTCCGACGGATACTGCGTTTGCGTGTCCAGCGGATATGCGCCAGACACCTCTTAATCTCTTCACCTATAGTCCTCGCGCGACTTGACTGCAGAGTTTAATAAATTTTGCTACTTGTAAATAAAATGCAATAAGAATCGTACTTAATTGATTTTGACATTATTATTTTCCTTCAATTGTATCAATCAACTCTCATTTTCTATATCTACTTAATATAGACTGATTTTTTTGTATATTTTGTCGATTATAATTAGGTTATAGCATCAGCACCACATTCCTAAGTCCTGCAGTCAAGTCGCGCGCGATCTATACTTATTCTAATTTTTGCTTCAATATGCGAATTTAAAATAGCTATATAGAACAATCAATTTTTTACGCGACAGCTAAAAATAGTGGCGACATTCTCTGTATCTAAATTTAGAAGCGCCTACTCGGTTAGTAATTTGTGGCAAAGTAACTAGTAGATACTGTCAATTGTAATGAAATGTGAATCATATTGAGAGAATTCCGTATTTAATTAATTCTAAGTGCGTGGTTTGTCTGCGGTTTCGGTGCAATTAAGGTAAACGACAATAACAAAGGAAGAATACAATATTGACTCGACACTTCCTCGTGGAACTAACGTGTGCTTGGTTATCGCTGCAACGGATCCAGGAAATGCTTTAAGATTGATGCTTCATTGATATGCAAGGTGCCTATATTTTTTACTCTTAACGAGAATGCGCCGGCGCGATATTTTATGATTGAAAATGTCACTTGCTGTTACGGTGAATATCTTACATGTCTGAGATTTCTCCATAATGTTTTCAAAGGTACCACGCGAAGTCCACTAAACAGCAGTACCTCAACGTAGTGGATTAAGACCTATAACAGCTATAAACTTCTCATGGTGAAAGCGGTCGGTCACAAGGGGTTTCAAAAAAGGATTATAAAAACAAAAACTTTTGGACGTTTTAAAATCTAATAAAATGGAACGAAAGTTATGAAGTTTCAATGTGGGGAAAAAACGAAAGACGACAAAAACAAAAACATTAGACATAATTAAATACGTAGCACAAAATAGTTAATATTTAATTAAAAATTAAAAAGGTGTAAAGAAACGAATTTTATAACAGTTTCATTGATTGGATTACTAACCTAACTATTATGTACTTACGTATAATGATACACGTAACAAACACCATTATAAAAACAAAAACGTCATCCAACAATCGTATCTTGCATTAGGAATATAATTATGTTTAATTAAAATAAACATCGTAACGACACGATTGTGGCGATGGAGCGATTGATAAAACAACTTCATTGATTGGATAGCCCGCAGGCATAGTGTTTTGTCCGTACTAAACGCAACTACTCGTAAATGCACAAATGCCAATCAACAGTTAGACTTGGCGCCGGCGCAGATTGTGATGCACCAACCGTAACTGGGACAGACAAATCAGGTATTAATTATCCCATACAACGCCTAATCAACCTTTCTGTAGGTCAGCGTTGACGAATTACGCCTTGACAGTTTACCGGAAATTTATCAATGGGTCAGCGGCAATTGAGAGGACTTTTTGCGTACAAGGAAAATACAGTGTACCTACAAAATTTACTTAGAAATCATAAGCGGTGACGATTATGCTTTTAGAAGAAATGCCCAATTGACATGCTATAATATGTACTCTTAACCGGTGTTTAAGTATCGAAAATTGCTAAGAGAACATTTATAGACCGGAAGGTGGCAAGTTTATTCTCGCTACTTAAAAACACATGAAATAACCGGTGGGCACAAACAAGTTAAATAGCATATTATTCTATCCTATACGTATTTATGTTTGTTTGCCGTAACAATTTTTGTGTTACCAAATTTGAAAGTAGGTACGTAAACAACTTTTTTCTACGCAGGTACACTAATGATTGATGGAAACTAGTACAGCGGGTAAATCAATCATAAATAGTGAAGTAAACATCCATTCGAGGATTAGATAATCGTTGTTTTGACTGTTAAATTGAGTTACCAACGCGTAACATCAACCGCAACGATGGGACGCGAACGACCTCCGACATGACAATAAACTTATTCTCGATCTCTCGGAATACGTTCGAAGAATTACTTTCGGTTTGCCGGAACCGCCGGCCAGTCAAAAAGCAGGAAAAAGTCTCCAATATTTCAATTAGTCAGCGAAATAACACAAGAAGACACAAGATCGTGTTACAAACAGACTCGAGGCGACAATCAGAATAAGTATCGAGTACTGTTTATGGTCTAATTTTTTATAGATAATCTAGTGATATAAAACTAGGTATAATCTTAACAAAGATTAAAAACTATCGATAGTAAAATTAATCACGTTAGTGTATCAAATTATAGTGATGCGGCATGTTCACAAGAGGGTAATAAAATCACGTATCATGAGGACGAGCGATAAAATTAGCGCAGTCGGTACTAAGTAATGGTTTGTAATTGTTTTTATGTCCCGCTGTTGCTCATGGGTTATTACAACAGGTGGAGGCCTGGTGCATATTCCACCACGCTGATCCAATCCATAAACACGAAGCCTTAATCCTTCAAAGCACGCTATGAAATTCGCCACCAGCGATAACCCATCCAGGGACTGACCACGCTCGACGTTGTCTATCTTTTTCGATCGCTTGCGGACTCTAGCAGGGGGCTATTCGCGCTCTATTGAGTAATATACATTTTTTTTTATAAAAAATGAATAGCAAACGGGCATGCAGGCCACCTGATGTTAAGTGGTCACTGCAGCCCATAGACA
>DWIY01001497.1:0-10036 GCA_018248615.1 Erynnis brizo brizo
GTTTTATTCTGTAGAATTGGTATTTGATTTTAAAGACTCTTTTTTTTATTTTGACAGTATTAATTAATGTAGTCTTGTCGCAAAAAGAGAGGTACAAACAATCTATTATGTTGCATTTGAGTGCGCTGCTACTTATTACGAGGAAGACGACCTCATCGCCGATATTATTCATAACTAAATTATTTAATCTGTACTTTTAACCACCCCTTTACGACTAATTAAGCAGTCATGCCACTTTATCTTGAACGTGGTAGCAATAACTTACTGCTGTTAATGGTTCATATAGTTTTGCCCTTGCGTCATTGCTGGCAACTAGATTCCGTGTGTCATAGAAGACGATGCAACCAGTAAAATATGACGAGCTGATAACGTATGTAGGTCAGGCGTAGAAATAACTTGCACCCGCATTATGTGGAATTCAGTTGGGGCAATATTATATTTTTGTTGCTAAGGAGTGATCAATAGCTTTTATATAATTTTTATTGCAATCGTGTATGCAGTAGCTAATATGGTATGTACTGACTATACTTCATATTATATTATATCAAAGGACATCAACGGTCAATGGCATCTAACCCCTAAAGATTGAGAACGTAAAGACGAAGATATTAAGAATGAGAATTTCTTTAAGTTACCCGCGAGCACCGATATAAAAAGTTTAGTTAGGGTTTCTCTATTCAATGAAACATTTTTACCCGACTGCGACAGAAGGAGGGTTATTGGAAGTAAAATACAATCTTGACTATAAAACTTAATAATTTACTTTACTTATACTGATGAATTGACTGTGATGGAGAAGAATAATCTTTATTAGATCCTATGTGAAATGCCTATAGCCGAAGCTTTTAAGAATAAACGTAATCAAGCTCAATCAAAGTTTCGGACAAAGACTAGCTTTACGTAGAAGAAGAAAATTCTGTAGGTGATAACTAATTACAAGGAAACCGTTATCGTTTGTTTAGAGACGTATCGAGGGCGCATCATGACGCAACGAGTGCATATCACTTATGATAAAGTGAACGCGGAAGTTGTTAACATCCATTTGTGATGTTGATCGCTTGAATAATGGGGATGATGAAATGAATAAGTACGAAATTAATTTTAGGGAATCAATAATTCTCAAGCTATGTAGTCGTGAATATTAGAAGGATCATGAAGTGGGTATAGGGGATCACCAACAAACAAGGCAAAGATATTGAAAGAGTTAACGGCAAAAATATTTTTAGTTTTATTTATATGAACTTGGATTGGGTTTGATAATCTTTGATGTTAGATCTATTAGCTGGAACATGGGAAGCATTCATCAGAATGTGGTCGTTAGATTTTTTAAAACTCATTAGGGGATCGTGTATTCGGAAAAGTTCAGAAACATTGAATTGAATAAACAGAGGGCGCAATCTCTTTAGGTACCCCACAGGCTCTCCCGCACTGTTTAATTTGATTTTTCAGTTTGCTCTGCTACGAAGGGGCGCAGTATGATGTTGTGTAACCTTTTCCAAGAGAAGGATAAGAACAGTTTTTTAAATTTATATTATGATACTTCCAAATATAAGCGCGTTTTGAACCGTCATTTTCTTTACAAGTGATAAAAAGGAACATGTACAAAAACATAGAACTTTCTCACTTTTTGAAGTGGGAAATAGGTGTAGTAGTGGCAAAATAACTTGATATTTTTCAATACCTCTTTATAAATTGATTCTTCTTTTTCTTTATATTCTCTTCGGTCTAGGACTCACAATGGATAATATTACTCGTAAAAAGTGTTATTTAATAATGAGGTAAAATACGAGTAGGTATATCTACCTAAATCTAAAAAAAGTCTAGGCTTTGCACTTTTCACATTGCATAATATTTTGCACATTGTTGCCTTTAGAACTGCAGGTATTTGGCGCATTTTTAAGTTTTTATACTTCCGTAACTCATTAAACAACCTTTATAATATGACACACTGATAATGCAATCTAGGCCAGGTAAAACTAGAAAATTCAATTAATGTTATCTTAAGAGAGCGTGAGCGTATCTTAGACCTCTGTACCTTGAGCACTGGAAATCTCATTATTTGTGAATTGGAAATCTAATCGAATCGTCCGTAATGAATGAAATGAATCAAAAGAAAAAATATTTTGTTGTTGCTTGGTACAAAATCCCTAAGAATTTGTAAATTGTGGACTATTTGGATTTTTAAAAGACAAGGGCAAAATTGGTAGTGAATGTTCCTGACCCAAAAAATTGGGAGTAAATTGGGAAATAATATACCTATAACGTACATTAAAAGGTAAAACTTTTTCTATCGACAGAAGTCGGAACGATTAAAGAGCACAAAGAAATTATAGAGTTCTCCATCAGTTAGTGATTTCATCCTTTCGTGGAATTTAGGCCATCTTAATATTAAAACGATAAATTCTGCTCTATTTAGAGCATGCATCTGACGTGAATCTTGGCACACATTATAATCAGATGATAATGCAATATTGACATGCTTTTGCATACAGGCTAATTCAGGCTTGAATTTTTTTCTGCTTGTTTCTTATGGCATCCTCAAATTGTTTTTTAGACTTTTAGACATAAATAATTAGCACACATAAATGGACTGATCTGCACAGGACAGGACAGGGTTTCTATACTAATTAAGTTTGCTGGTTGTCCATCGTTTCTAGTTCCATTCTTTTAATGTAGAGATCCTCTAGAGAGCTATCGCTGTCAGGGTTGTAAAGGAATGGGAAAGTGTATCTACCCGTGGCCCGACTAATGGTGGTGACCCTATAGCAGCCCCAATTTTCCATCGATAAAAATGGTTTACAGAGGCGACCTAACCATATTGCCTTTGTTATTTATGCTTCTGCACGGTGTTGCGGCGATTTAATTTTTAACCGCTTTCAAAAAGGAGGAGGTTACATGTTTATAAACTCTGATTGTAAAATACAAGCTTCAGGCAGTCTAATACTCGTAGCAACTTATTTTTTAGGAATCGCGCGATTCGCAGAAAATTTATGTTGTATTTGACACTTTGGTTGATGAAATCCCGATTCATTATCATGTAGACGTGTCTTTTACCGACAATACAGTAGCTTGTAATACATACTTTAAAATAATAGTTTACATAATGTTAGTAATAAAAGAAACTAGTCAAAGGTTTGGTACAACTAATGATGAATTTATCGATTGACAAAATTATCGACCGTGTAGACTTTACCTAACTATGAATATGCCTATTTCGATCGGCCTATAAATAGTATGATACATTACTAAGTATGTCGAGGCCGATATCTTTACACGCAGATATCTGGGTTAAGTTCGTCAATAGACTGTAATCAAGAAAATCAAGTTTCTTGTATTAGAAGCGCCGCTATTCATATTATAAGGAGGTTTTTGTTCGATATTACTGGGCGTGCCTGAGCCTTTTCCGTGGTACGTAAGTGGTATTGATTATGTAATAACTCACAGTAATCGAACTATTCTATTCTAATTGATCCGTCAGGTACGAGGTGGAATTCCTTCCGAAAAAACGAAGTTCATTTTTTTTTATTTTTTCCAGCGGTATGCGGGCTGATGCTGGGCACAAGACTCGGTTTCCTGGAGCGCTGGATGTCTGGGCGGGCGGCGGCGCTCGCGTCAGCCGTGAAGGCCCACTTCCGCGCCCAAAGAGACTCGTACTACGGCGCACCACTCTGGAAATTCATGCCTACAACACTCTACAAGACTTTCGTGAAAAGCGAGGAGACTATACATATGTGAGTCATTTGTTCAGAGCCCACATACCTGGGAGGTACCTTACCGCCATCCTCTTCACACTTAAAGCTGTCAAGTAGGATTTTAGCTGAGGATTGTAGGCCTTAGTCGACCACGCTATTTTTCAGTAAACTTTTTATTCACAGCTTTCCTGCTTTGAATTGTTCTAGCGTTTAAAAAGTTAATTAAAAGCAATGAACTACATTTTACTGTTTCGTTACCTCAATAAGATATTTATACTGATACCTATAGACTATATATTTCTTGTTGCCTAAACAAATGATTAAAATTCTGTCTTTGCTTGCTCGTAAAAGGGAACCTGTATAACATGTCAAACCAGTAAGATTATAAGCTTATAAAACAGATTAGACTGTTGTGAATTAGTTGCAGATTTAGATCACCTAATCAAAGTGTTAGAATACCTAAATATCAACCTAACGATTTTGAAAATTAAAATCATAAAATTATGGAAAAGATTAATGATTTTATGTATTGTAAATAATAGCAATGCACGGACCACTCATTAGAATAAGTAGCCACCAACCAACTACCTAGCTAGTACCTACCCTCATCAGGCTTATTACTTAAATGCTTTAAGGTTTTATGCCTTTAAATGAAAAAATTTCCTGCGACCTCGCAGATAAATACGTTTTGAAAAAAGCGAGGCAGCGAAGATATTCCCGAAAAATTACAGTAAAAATTGTTGTTAATCTAAAATGGCTGCCGCAACAAAATGGCGGATTACGTGTTTAAAGGTATCAAATGAAAGGGCTTGACTTGTAAATTAAAATGCTCACAATACACCATAAAACTTTTTTTATTTGATTTGACTACAATTTATTTGTAATAATATTTATAGTTGTGTTCCGGTAGGATAGTATCCGAGCTGATGGAAGAAGCGAAATCCCGGACGCGCGGCTCCGCGCAAGATGACGGCATGCAGGAGATCTTCCTCAAGATACTCGCTAACCCTGAACTTGATATGCGAGATAAAAAAGCAGCTGTCATTGATTTCATCACCGCCGGCATTGAGACGGTCAGTATGCGATACGAGTATATTTTGTGTATCTTTAGCAGGCAGGGGCGGCTTTAACCGATGCGAGGCCCCTGGATTTAATCTTTCCGAGGCCCTTTCTCGTGATTTACGCAAGTAAATCTTTCAAATTATTTTTCGTAAAATTAATTTTTAGTGGTTTACCTAATAAAAATATAACGAGTAAAAATTTTTTTTGACGATGAACTGAAGCAAATATCAGAATCTGTTTTCAAGGTTTCTAAACTAATGATTTACTTACTCTATAAGCCAAATCATTACATAGATTAAGAGTTTTATTAAAAGGCGCTGTTCTTCTTGTCGGTGAAAGCGTAGGCTCTTGTTTATGCGAGGCCCTGGTTGCCACCCTCTTAGACCGTCACTGTCTCTAAGTTTTCGAAACACGCAACTTATGATGCTGCAGACCTTGACCTAACACTGATTTTTAGGCGGTTGTACCTATGCTAATTTGATAATTCCGTATCCAATAATGCTATCAATTTTTAGTTTAGTGCACATCCAAAGCAGTTAAGTCGCATTCCTTCACAATGAAAATGCCATAAATAATTAATTGATATTACTTTATAAGGACTAATAACAAAAATACAAAATATCTTCATGTAACGGTCACGTACCTACCAATTAGGTACTGATTTTTGCCGTACGTAGGTATATAAAGCTTATAATTATATCATTACTGGATGTAGCATTAGCACTTAAGAGTCACACTCGTCCGAGTACCTAAATAATTAGGATGACATGGTCTAAACACGTCAAATTGTACTTTACGTGTTTTGGTGTCGATCGATGGTACAGTATGAAATTAAGTACGAAATGTCACGATTACGATTATTTTCTTATTCACAGTTGGCGAACAGTCTAGTATTTCTGTTATATCTGCTGAGTGGAAGACCAGACTGGCAGCAGAGGATTCGCTCAGAGCTACCATCGTGTGGGGAGCTGCGTATCGAAGAACTGGCGTCTGCGCCTTCAATTAAGGCGGCTACTAACGAAGCTTTTCGGTTGCTCCCCACCGCTCCATTCATGGCCCGACTTCTGGATGCACCGATGACGATAGGAGGGCATAGGCTACCTGCTGGGGTAAGAGCCAGACTTCTTCTTACTGACCTTTCTTAGGCTTTGAGCCATTCTTTTATGGTAACCGATTTGTAGTGTGTTGCTGCGATTTTTTGTATCATTACAATGATATGTTTGAGCTTCGTTAAACTGAACTTTTTAAAGTCCACTGGACATTGGACTTTCTTAAACGACATCAATTCACCCGATCCTGAACCCGTTGAATCAATGTGGTCTGAAAGCGATCAGTACCAGTTTTTTTTCTTTATGGGAAACGTGGTTGGAAATTTATTAAAAAGCAAAACTTTTCATGTGTCTTGAGAAACTGCAACGATCTGTTACATCTAGAACTAGATGGGGACTAAAGCATAATACAAACAGGAATACAAAAAATCCTAATCAATATTGAAATAATCGAACTTTCCATAATATGAATTGAATTTCTAGAAAGTAACAGCATCTTACTTACATTGTTATTTGGTTTAATTGACGTCCAAAACATTCGATTGGAAGAGTCGTGTCAAGTTGATTGAGATGTGTGTCAAGAGTATCGAACGCAAGAGACAATGATGAGTAATGAGTGCACCTAAATAAGTGATGAGAGATTGCATAAAACTATCGGGCTATCAACTAGATGCTCGAAGCATGAAGCTCCAATCAATTGATGCCAATCCGTAGTATTGGCTTCCCGATTTCTCAAGGACCCCAAAAGGTTCTTCCTTCCAAGGTAACAAATGGATGCGTCGCTATTTAAGGCTACTAAGATAGTCGCGTTACAGTTTCATCGGCTGCAACATCAAGGCCCCAATAGTTCACCACCTCGTGATAGATATATCATAAGCCCTATATGTAGCTGGTGTTCTAATCACTACTTATTCCGCTCAATTCCAGACGTTCGTGCTAGCTCACACGGGCGCGGCGTGTCGTCGGGAGGAGAATTTCTGGCGTCCGAACGAGTATCTTCCCGAACGCTGGACCGATGTACGCGAGCCACACGCCGCAGCGCTTGTGGCTCCTTTTGGCCGAGGACGACGAATGTGCCCTGGGAAACGCTTCGTCGAACTGGAATTACATCTGATCCTGGCTAAAGTAAGTTGCTAAAGTCTGTATGAGATCCTACCCGTAGAGAATTTCGAATCAACATAATAGCTTTCCAATCGATGAATTGATGTGCGGTAGCAAGCAACACTTCGTAGCGCTAGTGGTCCTATTCGATCGAGAACAACGCATGTGGGAAACGCTTCGAAGAACTGGAATTGCGCCTGATTCTGTAGCAGAAATAGTTTGCTAAAATCAGGAAGCGATCCTAGTATCCAATAGCAGCTAGACTCGTTGATTCAAAGAAGAATATTGTATCAACGAATATTGTATCAAAGAAGAATATTGTCCTTACCGAAATCTATGTAGGTACGGAAGCCACACGCCGCAGCGCTAGTGGCTCCTACCGGGTAAGGACGGCGGAAGATAAAATCAGAACAAAATTAAACGATCATGATCAGAACAAATAGTTTTGGATTAGAAGCGGTGCGTGGATTATCTTATGATGTTTCAATTAATTTATAATTATTTTTTCCAGATATTGCAACAATGGCGAGTAGAGTTTGATGGCGAGCTGGACATGCAGTTCGACTTCCTCCTGTCACCAAAATCCCCGGTGTCTCTCCGGCTAGTGGAGTGGCCGCTCCAATGAAATTTGCAGAAAGCTGCATCGATTAGAGGAATAATGGAAAATGAAAGAAAATAAAAATTCCATGCCATAAAGGTAGAACGGTAGAGGATTGAGGTGAGAGGTACCTTCGCTAGTCGTTGTGACGTAAATCAACTTTTGGTCGTGGTGCCGTGAAAAAATAATGCTACGAATGTTTCAGGAATTCGGACCTGTATTTTCTTATAAACAAAGCTTATATTGGGTTAAAAATGTCGTAAAATTTTGGTAATAAGAAAAAAACTTGCATTTAATTATGTTAGGTAGGTAGAGGTAGGTACTATTTTCCCCCTCTAATCGATGTTCGCTTCGAATTTAATTTGTTCTAATAAATGTTGCATATTGATAGAACGGTAAAGAACTGACGATGTCATATGTTTAAATATGGTTCCAGTGTATTTTACGATTCATGTATTAATGGATGAACTACAGTTTGTTAATTTTTAAGTAATTTTAAGTCCGCCATTTGTTTTGAATAGCGCTGAAAGTGATTAATTAATTCACCAGACTAGATTATCAGAATGCTACTTTGGTACAAGGGTACATACTTATGTAGGTACGTCGTATGAAACTCAGGTAGCTTTTCATGATCTGGCAGCTGACTGTTTTTTATTTGACTTGATTTGGAAAAAAATATTCAAACTTCTCAACGCTATTCATTGCAAACTATTTTCTGGTCAGTATACTATTTTTCGCGTGCTTTTTATCCGTTTACATCTAAGAAAAGACACGATGTTGTCGCTATACGAATTTAATAGTTTGTGTAGCATAAGGATGCCATCGAAGGTTGCCATGACAAGATTCGATGTAGATTGAATAAGTCTTACAGGGTACTGGCTCAGTCTGCTCAATTCGCATACACTTCTTTCTACATTTGAAAGAGCTGTTCTCAAATTATTTTCATAGTTAAGTATTTTTGTATTTACATCGTATGCTAGAGTTAGTTGTAACTTTACATCGTAGTAAAATATGGCTGTGTTAATATCAAAAATCATAATTTATATAAATATTATGAACCGTGAATACCTCCTTTAACGAAGACTGCACGCACACGAAATCACTAACATTTTTATTTTAGTTGTTAGTATCAGCACAGATCTCGATTCATTTACATTGAGGTTAAGTTTTATTATGGTCTTTACTCTTTCTTTGGTATTATAGGCTCAGGCGGTGAAATGGAGCGTCTTGCGTTGCGTTAGCTACGTGATTTGTTCCCGCGCGCGCCAGTCTTTTTTAAAAGTTTGTACCATAGAGATACTAGAGCAGATGAATTAAGCAATATGGCAATAATCAATATGAAGGCATAGAGAATTTTGGGTCTAGAATTTTATAGAATAAAATAATAAGACAGGACCTAAGTATATGATTTATGGACATATTAATTTGAAGTAATAAGTGAAAAAATACGCAATCCATTAAAAATTACATCAAAGACGTTATAATGTGAGTCGAGATCTGATGCAATTAACAAATCCTACTCGACGGAACGGAACTCTATGTCAGAATACCATTACAATAGGACAACTCTAAAGTTGTTGCCGAATTTAAACATACCTAAGATTCCAGCTTCCAAATTTCATATTTTACAATCATCATTCCAATTAGCTTAGGATGCTTGCAGGATCGGATAAGTACCTATCAAATTATCGAATTCTAAACAAAATAAAAACAATTTTGGAAAGCTTTACTAAGACTTTTTAAACTTTGAAAAGGTACTAAGAGAGTAAAATTTGTAATTTACGCCATAAAAATATCATATTGGATTTAAATAGGGAATATTGAATTGCATCCCTCAGATCTTTGCTTTGTGCTTCGTCAATAATAATATATCTATTATTGCATAAACAATAATTATAAATAACAATAGTTATTGTTGTTTTGTAAACTGCACGAAGCAACTGCATGTTGTTTTATAAACTTTATGACAATAAATGAAGGTAATCCCACTGTAAACAAAATGTTATTTTAGTCATAAGTTAAACGATAAAGCTAAGGAGCTGTGTATGATTAATTTCCATAGGTATAATATTACCTATTCCTGTAAGTGTAAGCAGCCCACGAAGTCCTAACTTTATTAGTTATTAAGGAACTTGATTACTTATCATGATGATAATATCTATTAAGCTATAATTAAATCAGGAAAAAATATATACTTGGTGATATAATTTTTCCAACTACACACATTAATATTGATTTATCATATTATAAATTATTACAGTTAACCTTTCTTGTGTTTTATTTTTTTAATTGGATTTTCCTAACCCTTTACAGCCGTCTACTGGTTTTGGTTTAGGTACAAGAACTAATATTTTTTGCGTTCGGTTTGGTGTCTCTAGATAGTTGTAGGGTAGGGAGGGGGAATGGCGTTCACTTAAGGAAAACATAGTGTATTTTTTAAATCATTTATTATAAATTAAATTTAAGAAAAAGAATAAAGTCTTTAATTATCCAGTAATCAATAATTTAAAAGCATAAGCATATATCTTTGACCT